>CATIWR010164433.1:0-10111 GCA_949677035.1 Omphalea diandra | reverse complement strand
ACCGTGAATTGATTGGTCCTGCAATGTACTTTGGTCTCATGGGCGATGGTCAGCCAATTGGACGTTACGATGATATGTGGGCTGGCTGGTGCACCAAGGTTTATTGCAATCTTTTGTAACTCTGCTTAATTTTTATGTTTTAAATCTGCTTATCCTTAATTTCATGTTTATTGCAGCTCAAGTTAGTTGTTTGATTGTGTCTGTAGGTTATATGCGACCACTTGGGCTATGGGGTCAAGACAGGATTGCCTTACATTTGGCACAGCAAAGCAAGCAATCCATTTGTAAACCTTAAGAAGGAATACAAAGGGATCTACTGGCAAGAGGAGTTGATCCCATTTTTCCAGTCTGTAGTCCTTCCAAAAGACTGCACCACAGTTCAGAAGTGCTACATTGAACTCTCCAAGCAAGTCAGAGCAAAACTTGGTAAAATTGATGAATACTTTATCACGCTTGCTGATGCGATGCTCACATGGATTGAAGCATGGGATGAGCTGAACTCATCTGGGAACTCAGGTGAATTGCCCAATGGTGCTGCAAAATAGATTTTCTTGACAGCAGTGAGGCGATAATAGTTATCATCAATTCAATGTTATCATCTCATTGATAGTTTTAGGCCTTGTAATTTCTAAATTATCCAAGCCTTTTGCTTTGAAGCTTGGTTAATTATTTCAGTTGGTGGAAAAATGAAATCATTTTAGTCTTTATAGAATGAGTTTAGAACAATAACAAATTATGGATACTGTATTCAATTAGATTTTATTGTTATTTAAATTAAAGAATGATTGAGTTGATTGCTTTTGGAAAATGGTAGTGCATTTCTTTTTTTTTTTTTGGGTTGAATTGCTAGGTTTCTCCTTCTGTTGATTTTAGAAATGAATAGGCCTAAAATCTGACTTTGACCAGGCATTGTCAAGTGGGAAGAAAAAGAAGTCCAATTTGAAGACATTGAATTATGGCTTGTGCTTGTACAAGTGCTTCAATTCCAGCTGGAAAAATTAGGCTTTGGCAACTCTTGACACACGTGAAACTAATGGGCTTCAACAAGCTTTCCCTACTAAATAATTGCTTAAGTATTTCAATTTCTTCTTTCAGAAATTAAAAAAAAAATCAAATAATCCGGCCATGCACACACCACAGCCAATTCCTGCAGAGCATCCCTTCTTTGATTTTAAGTTTGCAGTACAATATGACTAATAATAATTTAAATTTTAATTTTTGCATATATCAGATGCGATTCTATTTCTAGTTTTAAAACTTATTAAAATAAATCAAAATCGTGAAATTAAATGTAATGTTACTAATTTTTTTATTTTTTTATTGTCGAGAAAGAAAAAGAAACTTGTTATAGCCCTATAATTTTATTTTTTTTTTATATTTGATCTATTTTTCATTTACAAGAGATATGTGAATTTATTGTTTTTTTTTTTGCAGACTTTGAGATATTATTTTTATTAATTCAAATGAGAGTTTTATAATTTTTCCTTAAAGGAAATATGACTCCTTCTATATGGGGATTATTGTCATTTTTTTTAATGGAATTGATTTGTAATAATATTATTAAAGGGATTAATTTGATTATTATAGCAATTTAATCGGGATCGTTTAAAGATAAATAATTATGACTTGATATGACCACTGCATGTAATATGCATCATGTTATTATGCTAAATTCAATATTTTGTCAATATAATTTTGTTTTTTAAGAAAAAGAACATTGAATAAAATTCAATATACTTATTTTATATATTATTAGTAATCATATACTTAATATTGATAAATAAAAATATATTCTCTTCTATCTTAAAAATAAAATTTAACTAACTGATTTCACGCTCATAATCTTATAAATTTAAAAACGATCTTAAATTTTAGATTTGCATAAAAAATTTAAAAGAAAAAAGTGGATGATAGATGGTGCAGAAGAAACATAAGTAACAGGCAACAAAAAATGCCAATTTATGATGAGTTGCGTATCTACTAATTTAATACTTTGGGCCGGTTTGCAATTTGGCATTATTTTATCTCAGTGTCTTCTTATGTTTGATTCTTTAGGCTTCTGCTTCATTAGTTTTCAGTTTTTGGCTTAAATAAACTGATTTCCTTGAAAGAATCACCTAATTTTTTTAATAGTTGATATTGGTGATTATTATTTTTTAATCCTTACAACCTTTACTGATATTAGATAAGCTTCTCCAATGTCATAGAACACGTGTGAAAAGCTTAACATTTCCTAAATTTTTATCTCAAAAAAAAAAATTTACAATCTTTTATCTTGGCTTAGTGGAATGACAGTGTACCTGTCCTCGAGACCTTTACACTTTGTCTGGGTTGTAGGTTTGGATTGGTTTGGAAAATAATATGATGTTTGGATAAAAGTATTTAGGGTGGAATGGATTGGTTTGAGAGGTTTTGACAAACCAACCCAAACCCACCCAAACCAATAAAACACCCCAAATTGGGGTGTTTCAGAAACCAATCCATTCCACTATCCTCTATTTTACATATTTGCCCTTTTTAGTGTTTAAGAAAAACTGGAGAAATGGCTTCTCGTCACTTCACTATCCTCTCTTTGCTTGTGTTGGTCACTTTCTCGCTTTCTCAGATACCTTTGTCTTTCCGTTCGCAATCAAATTTATAGCTAACGAGTCGCGCGATTACCAGAAGATCAAACCTTTATCATCGCCATTCGAATCATCTCTTGAATCGCTACAGAAACAAATAAAGCAAGTTACTTTCCTCTTTCTTTCCCTATAATTTTCGTTTTTCTTGAATACCCACTTCGATCGATCTCCTAAAAAAATTCTGGAAGATGAAAAAGGTAAAATCTTTATCGGCACGCACACACAAATATGTAATTTTGGTATGAAGTTGATGCCTTTTGTCTTCTTGCTTCCTCAATCTGCAGTTATACATTCGCGGACGAGGGTCTTCTCCGCCGTGCAATGACCCACCCATCATTCTCCGGGGAGAACAACAGGGCGTTGAGTGTTCTTGGTCATCATATCATTAATGCATTTGTGTCTCTGCTCTACATGCGCAAGGACATTGATATCTCCTCAAAAGAACTCAACCGCAGGATAGCTAAAATCTCCAATGTGGAAAGCTGTGCTGTTCATGGAATGAGGTTGGGGTTGGATAAGGTGGTTAGAATTGCTTCGAAGACTAATTCAACCGCCCCTTCGGTTGTTTGTGATGCTTTCAGAGCGGTGTTTGGTGCTGTTGCTGTCGATACTGGCAAATCTGATGATGCCGGTAGTGTTTTCTGGAGGGTTCATACTGGTGAGGTTGGTAAAGCTCGTGCATTGTAATTTTAGTTTCTTGTTATTTTCTGTTTATAGAGAAAATATGAGCTATTTTGTTACTTATGGTGTTGTTGTCTAGATTGGGCTGGCTGTTAGTGTGGTTTGAGATCAAAATTCTGCTTGTATTAGATTGACTTTGTGCTTATGAGTTTTGTGTTTGGTTATGTTGGAAGTAATGCTTCTTTATCTAGAGTGCCCTTTTGTTGTTCGTGTTCTCTCAATTTCACTTATTTTGTGTGTTTGTTAAGATGGTTTGAGATACGCTCACATGATGAAATTTCAGGAATTTCTCTCCTGTATGGGGGGAAGAACATGCTAAAGTAATTGGTGATAAGAAAGGAAAAGAAAGACTCAAAATAACATGGAGCAAAGTTTGGAGAAAAGATCTTATGGTTTTATATCTCATGTAAGATATTGCTCAAAATCATGCGAAATAAAGAGAATAGATCCATGGGACTGACACCAACTTGGGATTAAGACTTTGTTGTTATTGTTGTTGTTTTTGCTCTGGATAAGTTAGCTGATGTTGAATTACACAATACTTATGCTTAATGGTACTAGAGTCATCTCGACGTGTGAGGTTATGAGTTTGAACATGAGAGCTTAATTAAATATAAAAAGGTAATATGCTAATCTAATGCTATTTGACCCTGGTGAAATGATACCACAATCTTTATGAGGTAAAAGCAATGTTTTAAGGTTGTGATTTGGAGTTGTTGAATGAAATTTACTTCGTAAAATAAGAATTCTAGTATGTTGGATTTGGTTCAAGATTGACTGACTGGGGAAACAATAATGGGAGGAGATGCTGTTATTCTGCACTAGCACACTAAAGCATGCTTAACAAAAATGTGTCCTAAAATTGCTTGTATGACTGTGAATAAGGGTTGAGCAATCAGGTGGTTCGTTTTTTTAGCAAAATTAAATAAATTAAATTTTATATATTTAAAATTGAATCAAACCAAAATAAAATTTTTGGAAAAAATCAAATTAACCGAACCGATTAAATCTAAATTTATGTGTTTATAAACATAATTGAATCTATAAAAGTTTAATTTGGTTCAGTTCGATTAAATTATATGTATTTTAAATTAGGTTTAATTCAAATAGTTTCGATTTATTAATAATTTTGGTTAATTCAGTTTTTATCTAAAAAATCTAACCAAAAATGAAAAACTGCAATTTTTTTTAAATTAAAACTGAACCGAACCATTTTATTAAAAGATCAAACCGAATTGAACCAAACCAATACGGGTAGGTCAGTTTTTTCGATCGGCTCCGGTTTTTGTTCACCCCTAACTATGAATGCAGCATTTGTGCTTAATTTTGTTTTTTGGGACAAGTTCTTAATTTTATTGAGCTTCCAAATGATCACTTCATTGCTTAGCTGAAGATTTCTATTTGCCTTGTGCATGGAAGACTACGATGCCTATCTCTCTGCGATCTCACCTTGGAGTTTTCAGTTTTTAATGTATCAAACAAATAGAAAAAAGATAGATTTGCTCCCTGGAAGTTATTCAGTTTGATAAGTCTTTGTACATATAACATGTCTATGAGCATTAGGTGACCTCCTGTGATCAACGGGCAAGGTCTCTAGGAAATAATTAGGCTGCCAAGATTGATTGAACTCATGGACTAATGTAATTTACGGAATCCCTCACCTCAATTCTCAGATGATGACTAATGTAATCAGGAGCCTGGTTCTAAGAAATGTTATTAGAGGAGAGATTGAGAAGATTTATGGTTTTTATTTAGAGAAAATAATGAAAAAGTATTTCATGGTTTAAATCTTTTTATTTGGATTTTAAAATTTAATTTATATCAAAATAGTATTTGTGATATACGTTGTTACATAAGTAAAGCATAACATAAGTAAAACATATAACCCGTCCAAAACCATGACGTGGTATGATAACATGACATTACACATCAATTAATAGATTTATTTTAACACATCAGGTGACATTATTAATTTTTTAAAGAAAATATTAAAAAAAATATCATGTGATTTACTATTTTTTTATTTGAACTATGAAATTTTAATTTGTATCAATATAATATCTTATGCTATTTTTTATTGGTCAATATGAGGATAAATAATCCAACACCATTTTATGATGCTAATGTGATAGAATAATATGATTTTTATAAATTATATTTTTAAAAGAAATAAAATTACACGTCAAAATAATGAGTTTGATTTATAACTTTAAAATTTAAAATAGAAAATAAAAAAAAGACTAACAATAACTGTAATCGCCTCTCACCTTTGGTCTCTCTCAAATCTATCTTAAATTTCCTCTTCTTTAAGAGCACCATTTGTGGCTCCATGGCTTTAGCCGTGGATGGTCCATGAACGATGACCTATGTCTCATTCTCATTCATTTCCGCTTCATTTTTGTTTTCATTTATTATTGTGCTATGGCCGTATATATTTTTTTGGGGTGAAATTTTTCTATTTCTCTTTTGAGTTTTCTTCAACAATTAGGCTATAAGAGTGAAAATGATACTTTCATGTGAGATCATCTTAATAAGAGAACAAAATCTCATTTTTTGTGCTTTAAAGTGTTGATTAATAAATTTTAGTGGCATCATATTAAAAAAAGAATTTGTGGTTAAAGCAATGTTTATTTTTTGTTTTTTGTATTTATTTTTCTCCTACATTATGCAGGCATTCTCTTGTCTTATGCAAATAGTTAATTTATTTTTGCCTTCTTATATCAAAGTCGTTTAAAGGACTAAAATTACACTTCAAAATAACTAAGTGATAGAATAATATGATTTTTATAAATTATATTTTTAAAAGAAATAAAATTACACTTCAAAATAATGAGTTTTGATTTATAACTTTAAAATATAAAATAATAATAATAAAAAGACTAACAATAACCGTAGCTGCTTCTCACCTTTGGTCTCTCTCAAAGCTATCTAACCTTTGGTCTCTCTCAAAGCTATCTAAAACTTCCTCTTCTTTGAAATCACCGTTTGTGGTTTCATGACTTTGGCCGTGGATGGTTTATGGACAATGGCCTACCCTTCATTCTCTTTCATTTCCATTTCATTTTTATTTCCATTTATTGTTGAGCTAAGTTCGTGTATATTTTTTTGAGCGAAATTTTCCTATTTCTCCTTTGAGTTTTCTTCAACAATTAGGCTATGAAAGTGAAAAAAATATTTTCAAGTGAGACCTTTCAAATAAGATAATCAAATCTCATTTTTTGTATTTTCAAGGTGTTGATGAATAACTTTCAATGGCATCATAGGAAAATCTAATTCAAAAAGGGGTTTGCGATTAAATCAATGTTTGTTTTTTTATTTTTTGTATTTATTTTTCTCCTGTATTGTGTAGGTATTCTCTTATCTTATGCAAATAGTTATTTTATTTTTGACCTCTTATATCAAGGTCGTTTGAAAGATGATACCCTTTATGGTTTCATTACCTTTAGATTTCAGATTTGGTTTTGATTTGTGTTGTCTTGGTATGATGGTTTTTCATGTGTTAGTAGATGTTTTCTTTTTTAAGGAGACATATTGTATTTCTTACCAAATTTGGTATTTATAATGATAATGCCATTTTTTTAAAAAAATTGAAATAGAAAAGAAAAAAAACTAGACATGAAATAAAAACAGTTTAGAATTTAATTTTAAGATTTTTGAAAAATTTTTAATCTTTTTTTTGTTGATAATATCACAATATAATATGATTGATTTTAATGTGGATTTTATTTAATTATATCCTTTTAAAAAATTAGTTTGATAATAATGAAAAATATAATATTGTATTATTTTATTTTTAAAATTATTAGATACAATTTGTTAATTATTTTGATTTAATTTTTTTTATTTTTTGAATAAGTGAAATATATTTTAATATATATATATATATATAAAGTATAATTAAAAAAATATGTTAGTACTTTAGAATCATAAACAGTGTTAATTGATTTATCATTTATTTGATTAACAATATATAATACATGTTACTAGATTGATATAAATTAAAATTTTAAGATCTAAATAAAAAATACTAAATCATATATGTTAGTTAATGTGTCAAATATGGATTATACTAGCCAGACTTGTTATATCACATCAGTATATTATATGATATCGTTTATGTGATTAATATTGTATATTACATAATATCATCTTAATACAAGTTATATATATTCCCTTTTATCTACCCTAAATCCATGGCTTGTGACTTGCACTTGCTATAAATCCTTGGTTGGAGGTTTTGGTAGGTCATGGGCTATGGAATTATTCTATCTGAAAAGTGAACGTTATTTTTATGAATAATAATAATGCTTGGTAGCTATATTTTTCAGAACAAGTGAAAGTTTTGAATGCAACAATTGACTAGTCGGTTACAGTTATTGGTAGTGCTCACCACACATGGTTATGCTTTGAAACTCTCTGTTTGAACGATTGAGTTCTATTCTATGTTATATTAAAATTTTAATTGGGTTACACTTCTGCGTTTTGAGCATGTTTTTACGTTTCAAAAATTTTGTATTTCTTTATATTTTATAAAATTTCATTTCTCTGTTTGATGTTTTTCTGTTTTCGTGTTTCTTCACGTTTTAGTTTTTGTGCAATATAGGTTGTGTGCTCATATTTTAATTTCAGTTATGTATTTATATGATAAAGTGTTTAGAAGTGATAATTTTTTATTTGAATCAAATGCAATTGGTTTAAATTTTATTTAAATTTAAAAGAGTTAAAATGGTAAAAAGATTTTAATTCAACTCAAAATTATTGAAATTTAATGTAATTTAAATAATTTAAAATAAAAATTAAAATAATGAGGGAATTTAATATTAAATGTAATTCAAAATCTTCTTTGGATATTAATTTGATGACTTGACTGATTAAGAAATATATAATTTGAAATTAATTCTATTTATTTACCATTTTTTAATAATATTAAATACTTTTTTGATATATATATATATATCGTATTTACGCAACATAATGCATAAATGAAGTCGTTTTGTTAGGTTTTTTTTGGGGATACTTTTGTTGCTAAGCGAGCATCGAATGCTATGAATATGAGAAAGGAGGCAAATTGAGTATTAGATAACCTGAGCCTTGAGTGCCAGCTGTTTTAGCCCATCCCACTAAACTCTGATCTCTTCTTGTTAGGTATTAATTAGTATAATCTTTTCCCACAACAAACAAGAATCTGCTCCTCTCACTCACCTGTTAGAGAGCCTTTTGTGGGACTCCAATCCAATTATTTCCTCCTCATACCGACCACCCATTCACTTCTATTCCATTACGTCTCCTTCTCTCTCCGGTTCCCAGTTCACTTCCTGTTGTAAATCCAGCCACCTACATAAACCTCCTCCTCACGCGCACACACAATTCCCTCTCCCTCTCTTTCTATACCTCATCATGGACGTACAACGCGATCCCGAGATGGCCGACCACTCCTCCAGCTCCCACTGCTGCTTCTGCTTTGGCTCCCGCCGATCCTCCACCTGGTGGAACCGAATCCGGCCGTCAAACCACAATCCGTGGTGGTCGAGAGGCGTGAGGGCGTTCAAGAAGATCCGAGAGTGGTCAGAGATCGTCGCGGGGCCTAAGTGGAAGACGTTCATCCGCCGGTTTAATAGGAACAGAGGCAGCGGAAACGGCCGGCACGGGAAGTTCCAGTACGATCCTTTGAGTTACGCTTTGAACTTCGACGAAGGGAACGGGGATAACGATGAGTACGAAGAGGATGATGATTATGGCGGGGTTCGAGATTTCTCGTCCCGGTACGCTGCCGTTTCGGGGTCGGGTAAGCCCTTGGTTATGGACGCATCGACCTGTAGTAGTGGCGTGGTGGTGGTGGCGTCGTGAGTGAAGGCGGAGGAATAAAGCTGCGCCGCTATGAGTTTGGTGAGAGGACAGCTGGAGTGTTGACATGGTGACGTAACGCGGCGGCGCTGTTCTCGCTGTCAGTCCATTTTTTATGAATATTTTTCCCACAAAAAAATAATAATAAAGAAAAAACTACAGCATATATGTTTTCATTATCGTAGAGCCCTTTTTTGTGTTTAATTAATATATTTTTGAGGGGTAATTAGCGTGTAAAGGAGGATTTGCGTTGCGTGTAGTGTAGGGTAATATTTGTTTTCTTCTATTGGGTGTGTTTTATTTTCCTTTTCTTATGTATATGTAAACGGTGTAATGGTTGCTTCTTAGGGAATGGAGTTTTGCCTTCTTGTAAATGTTGTTATCTTATCCTATGTTTGTATTGAAGGTTAATAATAAAATGGAATGAAAGAGATTAGTTTAGAAAATAATTTAATATTTGAATAGAATAGATTAGAATGAAATGAAGTGGTTTGAAAGGTTTTGTTAAACATTTTCAAATCAATCCAAATCAACATATTTGAACATCTTAAATTGGGGTGTTTTCATAGGTTTGAAAATGAAAAGACCATTTTGTCCTTATTTTGGAGCTTTTAGCCAAAATGTGTTATTTTCTTTTTTTTTTTTACTTTTTATTTTTTCAATTTTATTTTAAGTTACTGATAATAATAATCAAAATGATATTAATATAATAATCAAAATTCCTATAATTAAAATCTATGCCTAAAATATTTAATTTTCATAAAATTAAATTCTTCATCCATAATTAAATTAATTTTCGTAAAATATATAAATTAACATGCTTATATTAATTCTCTTAAATATAAATATAATATTTTCACTTAAATAAATTAATATTAATTTATTTAAATTTAATAACAAATCATTCATAATTAATTATTGTTATGGTATGAAATATTTCTCATAAATGATTTGATTTCTCA
>CATIWR010164416.1:0-48086 GCA_949677035.1 Omphalea diandra | reverse complement strand
ATATTTAAATGTTTGTTATGTTATTTGAGATTGAAGTATCATTATACATTTACTTACTGAGTATGCAAGCTCCCCTTTTGCATTAAATCTTATTTTAGGAAAAGTAGACTAAAGACTGTGTCCAGTTATATTTCAAAGTTGTTGTCTAAGCAGTCTATTAGAGGTTGGGCCAGTATGCAGTCAATTAGTATTTTAGTTTGTTTATCCATGTATGTTTTATTGTAAATAGTTATTATGTGGCGAACAAGAGACATAGTGAAAAAAAAAATTTGAAACCATGTCTTTTAATGACAATGGATAGACTATACAGAGAGAATTTTAATGATATTTAAATGGGATGTCACACATTGTCTACCAAGTATGGCATAAAGTAAGAGTCCATACTTTTTACATTAACAAGTCAAAAGGTAACTTTTACTTATGATTAAAATAGACATGAGCTGATAACAAAAAATCACAAGTTTTAGCCTTGCAATCATACTTCATAGCAACAATGGAACATAGCTACAACTTCAACCTTCACTTTCATATTACAAGATTTTGCTAATTGGGAGGGGTTGTTGCCAGGCTTATACAGGCAAGAGTTATATGTATAATTAGATGAATGTTGGTAGAGGATACAATTGAGAGGTGCAATAATAACATAAGCCTTGGTAGAATAATCCCACCCAATATTCATTTCAAAGTTTCCATCATATGGAAGTTCAAAAGATGATGAGCTAAAAAAATAAGTACTCTGGTCTCTAGCTTTGAAGTAGTGGTAAAGCTAAGAATTGAGAGATAAGTTGAAGAATGAGCTCTTGCCATAATATTTTCATAAGCGAAAGATTAAGTTCTCCTCACCTTCCTCATTACCCATGCTTTTTTATCAACAAAACATAGATGAAATTTGATTAATCCAATAAAGCTTACACAATTTGTTACACAAAAAAAAAAGTTATCGAAATTAATATATATATAAAAGACAAACCAATAAGACATCATAATGAAAATAACCAAAAACAAAATTCAAAGAAGTTGGAGTTTGTTTTTGATTTACAAAATTAAATAACTAAAAGTGAGAGGTGCTTGAACCTCTAATCTAGTCGACATTAATTCCTTCCCTATTGCTTCTGATAAGGGCTCTTGATCTTGAGCAATTCATTTATTACATTATTCATCTTCATTCTTTCTCCTGGTTGTTCTACTGAGTATGCAACTCTAATTGTCAATATAGTGATTATGCAATCCTTGAACTTCCCTCCTCTATCTTCAAGTTGAATAATGTTTGGATCCACAATTTCCATCACTCTATAAGGCAAAAATCTCTCAAAAAAAGTATAAAGGTTTTAGTCTTCTGTGAAAGAGTCATCCATTGGTTTCCTTCCTATAAACAACTTTAGTAATAGTATCTTATAACTACATACATCTCTTTCTATAGAAATTGGCTCACTCATGCCATACCTTGCAAATAGATACAGTCTCAGATATTGTACAAAGGGATAATGGATATTATATACCTTCAATAATAAATATATGTTCACAATCTATTTTAAAGTTTCTCAAAGATGCATTAGTTTTGTTTCATTTTTTAAGCATTATTGGAAAATTAACAGCGTAGTCTTCACTCTTTCAACCTAAATATTATTTTTTTTAGAATTTAAAAAAGAGATAATATGTACTTAGAGCAACATAGCCAATAGTTCCTTTGATTGTTGTAGAACTATTTGGATACTGTTGAATCCCACCATAAATGAAGGATACAATCTTAGCCAACACAAAATCACCAATATGGACAGTTATATCCTCATCCAAAAGAACATTACTTGGCTTTAAATCACCATGTATTATTGTTGATGCACCACCATTGTGAAGATACTCTATTGTTGTATCAATATCAATAGTAATGTTGAGTTTGTCTATTCGTTTTAGACTTTTTGATTCTCTTTCTTCCCTATCTTCTCGTACTCTCCAAGGATGCAACCATTTCTCTAGACTTTCATTCATCGCAAATTCATATATCAAAGCTTTGAACTCATTGCCTACAAAGTTGATGCTTCAGCAGACACTCAATAGCTTTAAGAAATTTTAGTGCTTAATGCTTCCAACAACTTGCATTCTAAGATAAAACTACTTGAAGCTCCACTTTGTTGTAAGTTTAACACTTTGACTGCCATTTGTAGGTCTAATTGCACAACAATTCCTTTGTAGACAAAACCAAAGCTGCCAACACTAATTATGTTGGCCGTAGAGAACCCATTTACGGCTCTGAAGAGTTTTGCATAGGATATTCTCAGACATTGGTTTTGAAATGATGGTATGGAAATATTTTTCTTTCTAGAAATTCTTTTCTAATGCTAGAAAATTGAGGAACATAGCAACAAAGCCAACAATATTGCAACAACAATCACTAGAATCACTACTTTAAGAGGTTTTTTTCTTGTTGGAGTTTGGGAAGTGGTACAAAAGAAGCTTCAATTTGGCAATACCTTTGTAAATACCATTATTTCCTGACAATGAAATTGCACTTGCATTTAGAAATATTCCACATTTTGGTACCTCCTCTTGAAGCTGATTAAAAGACAAATTCAAATGGCTTAGTCAGTCAAGTTCAGCTATAGAGCTCGAGATTTGCCTTGAAAATTGTTGCGTGTAAGACCTAGCTCTATTAAAACTTGTAACACAATTAAAACATGAGGGATCACTCCATCAAATGAATTTCCCTCTAGGTGAAGCTTTCCAAATTCGAACACTTAACTATAGTGCTTGGGACCATACCAGATAATCTAGTGTCAGATAAATCCAAATGGATTAGATTTTGCAATGAGCCATGGAATTGGACCAGAAAGTGCATTAGAAGATGAGTCAAGGGAAATTAAAAGGGTGGAAAGGCTAATAAGCTCTATGGGTATTGAACAAGTAAGATTATTATGTGAGAGATACAATTTGATCAAGTTATGACAACTATAAGACCCGGAGGTATGCTTCCATAAAGATTATTGAACCCCACAAAGAGAGCACTCAACATAGATAAAATGCTAATTAAAGGAATTGTTCCATTAAATTTATTGTTGCTCAAATCCAACACTTGCAAAAGTTAAAAACAAAAATTTTTAAAATTTTTGAGGAAAAAGTTAGCGATGGATTTTTTATTGCTATTTTTTTTGTGCTCCAAAATGAAATTTTCAATATCTTTTGGGGGAAAAAGTTAGTAACAGATTTGTAGTTCGTCGTTCTTTAGTGTTGAACTTTTTCGTCGCTAATTTTTTAGCTCCAAAATAAAATTTTAAAAATCTTTTGGAAGAAATTTTAGTCATAGATTTGTAGTTTAAATAGTGATAGATTAGTGACTGAATTTTGTTTGGCTTTAAAACAAAATTTTTTAGCTCTTAAATGAAATTTTGAATATTTTTCTAAGTTTTAGCAACGAAATTTATGTTTTAATGACGAAAATTTCCATTCTAAAATTTTTTGCCTCTATTTATTTCTTCTCCTCTCATTTTTTGACACTATTTTCTCCATTCTTTCTACCCTCATTTCTTTACCTTATTATTTCTTCATTATTTAATTTCTCCTTTCTTTTCATCCTCCTTTACCTTTACATTCACCACCACCTTCACCACCGCCACCTCGGTTGTTGCCACCTACATCACTTCCACTGCAACAGCCTCTACCGTTGCTACTTCCATCGTTTTCATCACTGTCACGTCCATCTTTGTTGCCTCTGCACCTCTTCCCTTTCTCCACAACTGTCGTATCCTCCCCACTTCCTCCACCATTGTATTTTTTCTCCTTCTCCACCACTGCATCATCTTTTTCTTTTTAATTATTATGTTAATTGAAAATATGTAACTATTATTTAATTGAAAATATGTAATTATCAATGATTTATTAATTTAAAATATGTAATTGTTAATTTTGTAATTGTTACTTGTTAATGTTTAATTTAGAATTTTGTGATTTATTTATTTTAATAATTGATAATATATTGATATTTAGATTTAAATAATTTGATAATACATTGACATTAAGTTCAAAAAATTGATAATTTATATTTAAATTAAGTATAATAATCAATTTGTTAATAAGATATGTTGCCTTAAAAATAAAATATAAATTTTTAAAAATATGTTATAAATAATATACATTAAATAGAAAAATAAAAAAAAATCATCTTATATTAGTGAGGATTATGAAATCCGTCTCTTATTAATTGCCATTTCTACAATGTATTTAGAGTTAAAATTTTGAGCATTCAGATTGGATACACACTGAAATTAACTTGTTATTTGTAAATTCTCTTCTTTATGTTTAATCAGTAATTTGTTAAGTTTAGCTATTTTAACTCTTCTCCCATTATTTGTTCTCCTAACTTTTTTTGTTAAGGAAATATTGATGAATGTGCATGGACTGAAGCAATTCACCAAGGTAAAGGAAATTTTCTTGAAAAGGTGCAAAAGAAATTGCTTGAGAACCTTAGAATAGACAAAAGATATTGACCAAGACTTATTAACGACCACAAAAATCTCAGATGAGGCCCCTCTTTGTTCTATTCATGATAATATAAGTATATTTTTTCTTCTCAAAAAAAAAAAAAAAAAGAAGTACTGATAGAGCTGAGAATTCAGAGATTAGCTAAAGAATAAGTTCTTACTACAATCTTTTCAAAAGCAAAGAAAATTATTTTCAAATAATAAAAGCGATAACAATTAATCTTACCATCTACAAAAATTTACTATAATGATTCTAGTTCATTATTCGGTTTTTATTAACAAACTATGAAACAACTAAAAGTGAGAGGCGCTTGAACCTCCAATCTGGTAGGGCATTGCATTGCTTCCCTTTTGCTTCTGATAAGAGCTCTTGATCTTGAGCAATTCACTTATTACATCATGCATGTCCATTCTTTTTCCTGGTTGCTCCATTGAGCATGCAACTCCAATTCTCAATACAGAGAGAATGCAGTCCTTGAATCTCCCTCCTCCATCTTCATGTTGGATAATGTTTGGATCCATAATGTCCATCATTCTGTGAGGCAAACATCTCTCAACAGAAGTATGAAGGTTTTGAACTTCTGTGAAAGAGTCATCCGTAGGTTTCTTCCCTGTAAATAGCTCTAGTAATAGTATCCCATAACTATATACATCTCCTTCTATAGAAGCCGGCTCACCCATTCCATACTCTGCAATATAGATACAGTTAAAGACCCTGTGCAAAAGGATGTATGTGTGTGTGTGTGTATATATATATATATATGTTAAGAGAATAAATTGAAGATTTATAGAAAAATAATTTTTTTAAAAAAACTCGAATATTAGTTCTCCTTCATTAAAAAAAATAAATATGATAAAAAATTATAAATCTTTAATTCTATAATATTGAAATTATATCGAAATTATGAGTATGAGCCTAAATGCCCATCAAAACTAATTTTAAAAACACTTTAAAAAATTTTATTATTTAATTTGAAAAATAATAATTAGTGTTAGTACCAACACATACAATCAAATCAACGATTTAGTTCAAAAAAAAAAAATCTTATCAACAAGTGTAAATAAACCATAAATATGTTATCTTCTATAATTTTTTGTAAATATTTTGACCATGCCCATCTACCGTTGACCTGGAGAGCCACTTTAGTGCGATATTACTACAAAGCATTTCTCTTTAGTTTAAATTTTATGCACTACTTGGCATTATACCTTCTCCACCATACAATAAATTATTATTATTATTTTATGTACCTCGAAGATGCATTAGTTTTGTTACATTTTTGTAGTTGGAAGAATAATTTTTTTTTAGAAGGTAAAAAGGAGATAATATGCACCTGGAGCAACATAGCCAATAGTTCCCTTGATTGCTGTAGAACTACTTGGATACTGTTGAATCTCACCATAAATTGAGGATACAATCTTAGCCAAGCCAAAATCTCCAATATGGGCAGTCATATCCTCATCCAAAAGAACATTACTTGGCTTTAGATCACAATGTATTATTGTTGATGCGCCACCATTGTGAAGATACTCTATTGCCGTAGCAATATCAATAGCAATATTGAGTCTGTCTATTAGTTTTAGACTTCTTGATTCTATTTCTTGCCCATCTTCTCCTACACTCCGAGGATGCAACCATTCCTCTAGACTCCCATTCACCATAAATTCATATATCAAAGCTTTGAAGTCATTGCCTTCAAAGTCGATGCTTGAGCAGACACTCAGTAGCTTCAAGAGATTTCGGTGCTTAATGCTTCCAAGAGCTTGACATTCTGAGACGAAACTACTTGAAGCTCCCCTTTGTTCCAAGTTTAGCACTTTGACTGCCACTTGTAGGCCTAATTGCTCAAGAATTCCTTTGTAGACAGAACCATAGCTACCAACACCAACGATGTTGGTCATAGAGAACCCATTTGTGGCTCTGAAGAGTTCTACATAGGATATTCTCAGAAATTGTTTCTGAAATGATGGCATAGAAATATTTTTCTTTCCAGAAATTCTTTTCTGATGCCAGAAAATTAAGGAACACAGCAACATAGCTAACAATATTGCAACAGCAATCACTGGAATTCCTACTTTGAGAGGTTTTTTCTTGTTAGAGTTTGGGTGGGAAGTGGCACAAAGGGAGCTTCAATTTAGCAATACCTCCGCAAAGACCATTGATTCCTGACAATGAAACTGCACTTGCATTTAGAAAGATTCCACGTTTTGACACCTCCCCTTGAAGCTGATTAAAAGACAAATTCAAATAGCTTAGTCCGTCAAGCTCAGCTATAGAACTCGGGATTCGCCCTGAAAAATTGTTGGATGAAAGATCTAGCTCTCTTAAACCTCATAAAGCGCCTAAAGCCAGAGGTATCTCTCCATCAAATGAATTTCCCTCTAGGTGAAGCCTTTCCAAACTGGAACACTTAACTATAGTGCTTGGAACCATTCCAGATAATCTATTGTCAGATAAATCCAAGTGGACTAGATTTTGCAATGAGCCAATTTCTGATGGAATTGGACCAGTAAGTGCATTAGAAGATAAGTCAAGGGAAATTGAAAGGGAGGAAAGGCTGATAAGCTCTATGGGTATTGAACCAGTAAGATTATTATGTGAGAGAGACAATTCGATCAAGTTATGACAACTACCAAGGCCTGGAGGTATGCTTCCATGAAGATTGTTGAACCCCACAAAGAGAGCACTCAGCATAGATAAATTACTAATTGAAGGAATTGTTCCGGTAAATTTATTGTCCCTCAAATCCAAGATTCGCAGAAGTTGAAATTTCTCGAAATGTATATGTATAGGGCCACTGAGCAAATTGCTGGCAAGCCCGAAGAATGTCAGATTAATAAGGTTTTCAATGCCTAAGGGAATGGAATTATATAACTGATTATCTGATAGACCTAGAAACTCCACCTCTTTAGAGAGATTGGCTATGGAATTGGGAATGGTCCCTACAAAAATATTTGATGCTAAATAAAGAGTATTTAAACTGGAGCAATTAGTGAGAGAACTAATGAAACTTAAGTCATCTTGAAACTGATTTGAAGTCAAATCTAAAACTAGAAGACTCGACAGGACTCCAAATTGTTTAGGAATCATACCAGAAAATCCGTTAAATGAAAGCACAATTTGTTGAAGCGCAGAAGCATTTGACAATGAAATTGGGATAGGTCCAGTAAACCTGTTGTATGCTAATACAAGGGATTTCATCTTGGAAAGAGTAAGGCCTATGTTGGACGGGATGCTGCCATTCAGCTGGTTACTATACACATCAAATATTTCAATGCTAGAGATGTTGAAGAGGCCAGATGGAATGTTGCTAACAAAATTATTTCCCGTCAACAACAAAAATCTTAAGTTGGCAAGACGAGACATTTCCACTGGAATCTCTCCGTGCAACCCATTAAACCCAAGAGAGATTATCTGAAGAGAGGACAGATTTCCAATGGAAGGAGGAATACATCCCGTCAAGTTATTTTTTGCCAAGCCTAAAGCTTCAAGCTTTGATAAAGAACCCATCTCGGACGGGATATTTCCCCGGAGTTTGTTGTCAATGAGATTAAGATATGCAAGGTTTGAGCAACGAGATAGGTTCATTGGTATTTTCCCACTCAACGAATTATTGCTGAGCTCCAAATATCGCAACCGATGAAGATGACCAATCTGTTGCGGGATTTGGCCATGGAAGGAATTATTTTGGAAATCAATGTGCCTGAGAAATGATAAGTTTCCAATTTGAGGCGACAATGATCCTACCAAGCCTTGCGAGTACAAGTTCAAGGCGACAACCCTATCAGGATGCCGCGTGCCACATGAAACGCCATGCCAATGACAGAAGTGGAGAGAATTATTCCAAGAACTCAAGACTTGAAAAGGGTCTTCTTGTATGGAATTTTTGAAGGACATCAATGCAAGTCGATCAGTGACATTTGTGAGCAAGTGTGTGAGATGAAGGAGCTCAAGCACAAGATGATGGGAATGTAATAAAGAGACCATCTCATATTAATTGCCATTTCTACGATGCAGTTGCAGTTTCTATTCTTTTCAAGTTAAAATTTTCAGCATTCATAAATTTATAGCGTCTTTGGAAAAAGAGAGAGAGAAAATAACATCTCTGGTAAAAGGGAAAGCGAAAGAGGAAGGGGCAGCCCAATGGACCAGAACAAGTCGTTATCTCAATGTCTTCATTAAACTTTTGGAGGTAGGTCTTACTGAGTTACAGGGTTCATAAATGAATTACACAGCTGGCATGCTAGTTGATGATAGACACTGCAATCAATTTGAACAGATCAGCAATTTTATTAAACTGAGTTTGATTGAATATGATATATGCGTAGTAGGCCCTAAGTGAGCATTTTTCTTTTCTTGTTGATGAGTATTAATACCCTGAGGGCAATGTGCAATTTACTTTTTTCTAATTTTATGTAGAGAATTTTGATCATATTTTAGGGGAAGTTCTTAGAAATTGGTTCTGAAATGACGGCATGGAAATATTTTGCTCTCTAGAAATTCTTTTCTAAGCCAGCAAATTATGGAACACGGCATTTAGAAAGATTACACGTTTTGGAAGGCCCTTGAAGCTGATTAAAAGATAAATTTGAATAGCTTAGTCCATCAAGCTCAAGTATAGAACTCGGGATTTGCCTAGAAAAATTGTTGCGTGAAAGATCTAGCTCTCTTAGACCTTGTAAACGATATTGTAAACGATATATATATATATATATATATATTCATAAAATTTTGTAAGTTAGTGTGGATAACTCATAATTTGCCTTTTAAAAATGATGAAAATATTATTTTTAATTTTTAAATAAATTATAGAATTAAATGAGTGGAACTATGCATTTAATCGTTTTGAATTGATCTTTAAGTCAAATTAAATCAATTTTAAATCAAATTGATCTTTCAAAGTGAATCATAAATTGTCACATGATAATAAAGACAAAAGGATCTAAATCATCCTTACCCCATTACTCATTGGAGGGGGGGTATTCTCATCAAATTTGATAGGGTTGGAGATCCTATTTGTCTGGTGACATTTTCCTAAAAATGTAGATTACAATTAGAGTGACAAATAAAGTCAAGCAATATCATATCAAATCATTTTTGAATCAAATTAATTTCGAGTCATGTCTTGTTAGATGTATTTAGGTTGGATCACTTTAAGTTGCGAATCGGGTCATTTCATGCCATAAGTCAAGTCACAGGTGTGCAAAAAGTGATTCAAGTCATTTTTAAGTTTTGAATTGGATTAATTTTTATAAATAACTCATTATTTTAATTTTTTGAATAATTTAAATAGGGTCAATTGAATAGGCCCGCAAATCAATTTAATTTAGATTAGATCAAATTATTTTAAACTTTTTTTTATTTCAAGCTAATTAAGTTATTTCCGAGCGAGTTCAAGTGGAGTAACCTCTAATTACAACTTTATGTTTACTACATTTCTTTAGCAATAATTTTCATAACTTCTATGATCAAGCCTAGAGGCGGTAGTTTTTGACCCGACCCAAACCTGTTGGAAAAGATGACCTGAACCTAACCCGAACATGGGACAAACTTGAAATTACCCGAACCCTAATGACCTGAAAATTTCATTTTCCTCTCATAAAAAACTAAAAATTTAGAAAACAAAAGTGAAAAATAATGAAATTATTGGTGAATATCGAAGTGATAATATGTGATTGAGGTACTTCATCAGATTCTCTTTACTCATGAACTCCAATCATCACCTGAACTTTCCATTTTTGTGGAACCAACTTATTGAATTAATTTTGAAAAAAAAAGGTAGCAAATCCTCAATGGAGTAAAAATAATAGCTTATTGTTTTTTTTTTAAGATTCATTTTCGAAAGAAAAATTATTACATAATTCTAAAATATTGAACGTTGAGCAAATTGTGTGAATATGCATCTTACACAGTTAATGAGTTAGTCAACATATAGGTAAAGGAAAATTTGTTGAAAAGGTGAAAAGAAATTGCTTAAGAACCTAAAAATAGATGAAAAGTATTGACCAAGAAAGACTTATTAACAACTACAAAAATCTTTAATGAAACCATTACATGGCCACAACCATAATCATTTTTCTCCTTCACTTATCAAGTCTTTTGTTGGTCCATTAAATCCACAACTTAAGCCAATAATTGATGTTAGAATCCTATTTTGGCAGCATTATGTCGACAGACACAGCCTTACTTGCATTTGATGATTCCAACCTTACTTTTCTACATGAATACAATAATTGTTGAATTTGGGTTAATTATGTCAGGATGATTAAGGAGACAACCTTTCAATAATGGCCATTTCTACTATGCTTGGGTCTTGTCTTTACTTCTTCCACCAACCAAGTAGAAGAAAAAGACTTTGATTACTCCAAAGTCTAAAGTCATGTCTCTCACTTTAGCAGAAATTTCCAAAAGCAAGTCTTAGTTGCCACATATATAATGTGAACAAAAGGAAAAGAAGTTGAATGACGAAAGAGATAAAGTGTGGCAGAGAGAAGTTGAAGATGATGGTAGAGCATCACAACAAGCTAGAGCATGATAGTTATAGCAGTTGGTTAATTAGTTATTTACGATAAGATTAGTTACGAGTTAGTTGTAATTGTTGGATGAGCTAGCATAGTTAGTTGTATAGCTAAAGTTGTATATAAACAACTACTGCTTGTAATTGTTTGGATTAAGATTCATTAATAAAGTTTTCAATGACTTCAGCTCCTTATTGTTTACTTAGATGGTATCACAGGTTTTAAAAGATCTAGGGGCTCTCTTTTGTCATTTCTTCTTCATTTTTGCGATCTCACTTTTCTTTTCAATCCCTAATTGCTTTTTAAGCTTTTGTCTGGTTCATTAATGGCAAATAATACTTCGATTAACAATTCTTCAACCTTAAATCTCACCTCACAAAAACTCTAAAAGGATCCCTCATTTCCTTACTTCATTCACCATCCTAATAATCATAGCTCTATGGTGGTCACACCAAAGCTCACTTCTATAAATCTTGTTGCATGGAAAAGATCCTTTCTTTTTGCTATCTCCATCTGTAGCAAGCAGGGGTTTATAGACGACACTATTCCTAAGCCAAAGTCAGATAATGATCGATATTTGCCATGGACTCAATGCAATAATCTAGTTGCGGCATGGTTGCTTAGGTCCATATCTGCACTTATAGCCTCAACTGTGTTTTATATGGAGGAAGCTTCATAAAGTTGAGAAAAATTAAATCAAAGGTTTTCTCAACCGAATGATTTAAGGATTTGTCATCTCCAACACCTTATGTGTTCTATTTCTCAACGTTCTTGATATGTTGATGCATATTTTACAAAACTTAATAGCATTTGGGAAGAATTAAGGAGTTTTAGGCCCATGCCTCATTGTTTATATGGTAATTGCAATAAAAAGTATATTGATCTGCGACAAAAAGACTATGTCTTCAAATTCCTCAATGGCTTAAATGAGAGCT
Source organism: Omphalea diandra (assembly GCA_949677035.1). NCBI lineage: Eukaryota > Viridiplantae > Streptophyta > Magnoliopsida > Malpighiales > Euphorbiaceae > Omphalea > Omphalea diandra. Next base: position 36,160 of record CATIWR010164416.1, on the reverse strand, counting down.
TTCAAGCAATTCGATCCCAAATTATTCTCATGAAATTGTTTCCTACCTGGGATTAAGCTAACAATTTCATTCTTAGGGAAGAGAATCAAAAGTCTCTCTTGATGTAGTATCATAATTTTTCTGAGTCAACAGTTCTAGCAGTCAAGAAAAATAAAGATGATCTTTTTTGTACTTATTATGGTAAAACCAGACATACCAAAGAGACTTGTTAGGCTTTCCACTTGGGTTTCAATTTTCTAAAAGGAAAAATGCTTCAGCAAATGTAACTACTCGTACTACTAGCTCTACAAATGCCTCTATCTTCGAAGCACCTCATTTAATGCCTCCCACAATTGTTCCTTAGTTGAACTTGTCTTAGGACTAGATCAATCAATTGTAAAATATGTTTGGTGAGCAATTGAAATTTGTTAATGTTGCATTATCGACCTCGACTGATCAATATGTTGGTAAGGTTGTGGGTAAATCTTTTCGGTATTTTCAGCATCTAATGCTCATTTGTTTAAGTGTTTGTTGCAAATAAAAACTCATTCCCATTCTTGGATCGTAGACATAGGAGCTATTGATCACATAGCTTGTTCTTTACATTTTTCTCTTCCTATAAATTTGTTCAAAATTGTTTTGTCACTATTCCTAATGATATAAGAACTTCTGTTACTCACATTGGTAAGTTGTGCTTAGTCAATCCATCACTTTACATAATGTCTTACGCATTCCTTCTTTTACTTTCAATTTAATTTCAGTAAATGACTTAGCTCTTCACCATGATATGTGTTTCATTTTTCTTAAGCAATATTATTTTATTTTGGCCCTCTCTTCATGGATAATGATTGGGTTGGTTGAAATCAATCGAGGCTTGTACTTTTTGCAGTTAACTCATCATTCATCTTCCTTATGTCCAACTAAGTCATTTGTTAATATTATTTCTTATGAGATTTGGCACCATAAGTTAGGCCATATTGATTTACATCAGTTTCCTACATTGAATTCTCTTGTTGTAAATAGCAATAATCATCTTCCTTATATGGTTTGTCCTCGAGCCAAACTTAAGAGATTACCTTTTCCTCTATCTACGAATAATGTTTCAAACATGTTTGATCTTGTGCATATGGATGTATGAGGCCCTTATGCTTAACTAGATCTTAATAAAAATCACTATTTTCTTACTATTATTGATGAGTTCTCTAAGTGCACATGGACATTTCTTATGAAACACAAATCAAAAACTTCTTTTTAGGTACAATATTTTTGCAACTTAGTTGAAACACAATTTAGTACTACTATTAAAATTCTTAGAATAGATCAAGGCATAGAGATTAAACTTTCTTCTTTTTTTTAACCTAAAATCATTCTTCACCAGACCTCATGTGCATACACCCCTCAACAAAATGGTACTGTTGAAAGGAAACATCAACATGTATTCAATGTAGCTCGAGCCTTTTATTTCATGCTAATCTTCCAATTAAGTTTTGGGGTGATGCCATACTTACTGCCATATTTATTATTAATAGAACATTGTCCCCACAATTACATCACAAAACCCCTTATGAATTACTCTACCATAAACCACCTAATTATACTTCTCTCAAATCATATGGTTGTTTGTGTTTTGCTACCAATCTCACTTCTTATAGACAAAGTTTGATTTTTGAGCTAAACGTTGCATTTTCATTGGTTATCTTGTTGGTGTCAAGGGTTATAAGCTATATGATTTAAATACTCATTCTACTTTTGTTTCTAGAGATGTGAAATTCCATGAACATATTTTTCCATTTCACAATCCTCAAAATATCTCTAGTTTCTCTTCTTCTTTGTCTGCATTTCATCTTCCTCATTTTACTTCATTTATTGATGACAATATTAATTTCACTTCTCACTCACCTATTTCTCATTTACCAGCATCATCTACTGATCTCTCTAATTCTCCTTCATCATGTTCCCTTCCTCAGTCTCCTCCTAACAATAATATTCCTTTGTCTTCCCCTATTCCACCTTCATCGGTGTTACCATCCATATCTCCTTCTCTTTCTCTCATTAGAAAAAGTTTCGAGTTTAAAAAATTCCCACCTATCTTCAAGATTATCATCATAACCTTCATTTTTTCAATTTTGTTGTTACATATCCTTTGTCTTTTTTTCTTTCATATCCATAATTGTCACCTTCATTTAAGTGTTTTACTTATGCCATTTCATCTACTTTTAATCCTACTACCTTTGCGCAAGCTATTAGACATGTTCATTGGATTTCTACTATTAATGTTGAATTAGAGGCTCCTATAGCTAATCACACTTGGTCTGTTATACCTTTGCCCCTAATAAGAGACCAATTGGATGCAAATGGGTGTTAAAAACTAAATACAATTTTGATGGGGCAATTGACAAATACAAAGCAAGACTTGTGGCTAAAGGGTACACTCAACAATTTGGGTTTGATTATGAGGAGACATTTATTCTTGTGTTCAAACACTCTACTGTAAGAGTTTTTTTGGCATTAGCTACTATCCATGGCTAGCACCTATTTCAGCTTGATATTAGCAATGCATTCCTGAATGGTGATCTATTGGAGGAAGTTTATATGAAGTTACTACAAGGCTATTAGTTTTAGCGGGAGATAATAAGTGAAACTCATAAATCCCTTTATGGGTTGAAGCAAGCTTCGAAGTAGTGTAATATGAAATTTTCAGAGTGTTTGATTAAGAATGGGTTTGCTCAGTCTAAAGTAGATTATTCCCTATTTACAAATACTGATGAGTATGTTTTTGTAGCTTTGCTTGTGTATGTTGATGATATTGCTATTGCAAGCAATAGTATGCAGCAAATTCAAAGGTTAAAGAGTCATTGAAAGGAAATTTCAAGCTTAAAGATCTGGGATAATTCAAGTATTTCATGGGTTTGGAGTTAGCAAGATCAATTAAAGGTATTGACGTATGCCAGAGAAAATACACTTTAGAATTGCTTGAAGAGTATGGATTGCTTACTGCTAAACCTTTTAAAATACTGATGGAGGTTAATCATTAGCTTGTTTATAAAGAAAATAAACTAATTGTAGAACCTTACAAGTATAGGAAACTGGTTGGGAAGTTAATGTATTTAACATTGTCAAAGCCTAATATTGTATATGTAGTACATGTGTTGTCAAAATACATGGACAAGCCTATTGAAGTGCATTTTGACATTGCTTTGAAGGTGTAAAGATGCCTTAAAAATGCTCCAGGTTAAGGTATTTTTTTTCATTTGCAAATTATGAGTGTAAATTGAATGTTTTTGCTAATAGTGAATGGGGATCATGTAAGGAAACAATGAAATCATTGATTGGATATTGTGTGTTTCTTGGAAGCTCATTAGTGAGTTAGAAATCAAAGCAACAATCGATAAGCTCTGTTGAGGGAGAATATAGAGCCATAACTATTGCTACATGTGAAGTAATTGGGCTTGGGTTTTTATTAAAGGATTTCAAAGTTCCTTATAAAAAATCAACGGTGTTTCATTGTGATAACATATCAATAATACATAGAGCCAAAAATTCAGTCTTTCATAAAAGGACGAAACATATTGAAATGGATTGCCACTTTATAAGAGAAAAGATATTAGCTGGAGAAATTAAGCCCATGTATGTGAAGACAACATATCAGATAGCTGATATCTTCACCAAAGCTTTGCATCTCAAGCAATTCAATTATCTAATTAGTAAGATAAGCATGTGTAATACATATGCACATCTTGAGGGGGAATGTGAACAAGAGGAAAAGAAGTTGAATGATGAAAGAGATAAACTGCAATAAAGAGAAGTTGAAGATGACTGCAGAGCATCATAACAAGCTGGAACATGATGGTTGTAACAGCTAGTTAATTAGTTATTCTAGTTACGAGTTAGTAGTAATTGTTGGATGAGCTGGCATAGTTAGTTGTATAGCTAAAGTTGTATATAAATAGCTACTGCCTGTAATTGTTTGGATTAAGATTCATTAATAAAGTTTTCATTGATTTAAGCTCTTTTATTGTTTTCTAAGATATAGTCAATAATATCTCTTGTAAAGAAAATTCAAGTGAAGTCTCCAACTTAAATTGAAGGTGTGTGTGAAGATATTTTCACGCAGCTAGCCTAAAGTTACGTCTCTCACTTCAAATAAAAAAAAAATTCCAAAAGCAAGTCTTATTTCCCACATATAGTGAAAATAATTTTTAGTATTTTTCACAAAGAAAAATTAAAGGTAGGACTAAATTATTGTAAAAAAGAAACAAAAGGTATGAGTGTAGATATCACAATGGAGCACCAATAAATAACGTTCCATGGGACTCTACAATATATCGCACTAAAACATTTATTTGTTTTTTTAAAAAATTTAAGTATATAATAAAAATTATTTTATTTTTATTTCCTATATCCACTAAGATCAAATTATATTTTTGGCACATTGACTTTCTGTAATTATAATTCTTGATTTCACATTCAAATGCAACTTGAAGCTATGTAGCACCCAATGAAAACGTGGAAACAGGAAAACATAAAACATGACATGGAGAAATAATATTTTTTAAAAATTTATAAAAGAATTTTGAAAGAAATGTGAAAATAAGAAAATGCAAAAACGTTTTTGAAATAAAAAAAATGATTCAACAAAAGTTTCTATACTTTATAGCCTTGAAGAGTGACAATAATTTATTTATTAAATCTTACTATTCATGACTTTTTTTATATCATTTATATTTCACATATTATTTATTCATTTTTCTAACCAAAAAAAAAAAAATCCAATATTTCTCGGTGCAACTAGGGGTATAATCGAGCTGACTTGAGGAGAGCCCTATCAAATTTGAGTTTGAGCTTGACTTGAAAACTCAACTCGAGCTCGATCGAGCTTCATTTTTCAATCTTGAGCTCGATCAAGTACTCATATATTTAAACTCAACTCGATTAGTCTTGTTTATATATATATATATATATTTGTAAATCCTATAAATTGAAATTTTAGTTCAAATATGCTCGATTAGATATGAATTGATTAAGCTCGATGGATAATATTGTAAATATGTCGAAACTTGATAAGTCTCATGAACCTCTCAAGTTGAGTATTTTGATACTCAAATTTAGCACTCGATTACTCGACTAGCTTAAACTCGGTTCGGTTAATATTAAGTCTATTTCGAGTATTTCTCGATTAGTTTGCGAGCTGTCTCAGTTCATTTACACCAGCAAGGGCAACCATACTTCTTCATTTTTACGATAAGAGATTAAAAAAGCACAAACAAGCATATGAAAGGATTAGATCAAAACAACATACGGTGGGAACAAAAAAAAATTTTTTTGAAATGTATCTTAATAATTTTAAATCATAGTTGTATAAAGTACAAACTATCAACTAATAATTAATTATAATCTCATATTCAGCTATGAATGAATAATTATTATTTATACTTAACTATTTATTTGTGATAAAAATTTAATATTTATCAAAGTAACTATTTGACACATAAAAATTAGAATTTTCATATAAATATTAAATTATAGTCGTAAAGCACTAATAATCAATTAGTATATATAATTAATTTTGATCTCACATTCAATTTTAAATGAGCAATTGTCATTTTTTACTTAACTATTTAATTTGATGCTTGTCAAATTAACTATTTGGCACATAAGAAATTAGAGTTTTCATATAAAACTACCTAACTAAAATAACTATATGAAAATAAAGAATCATTAAAAGGAACTAAAAAATAGAGACAACTAAAAAAATACATGACTAAAAAATAACTTCATATATTATTTATTTTAAAATTAAATATTATTAACTTAATTACAAATTTTATATGAATATTTTACTTCATTAATATTTGTAAATATATTTTAAATAATATATTAAATTATAATTACATAAAATAAATAGATATAATTAATTATTATCTCATATTTAGTTTTAAACAACTATTTATCATTTATCAAATTATATTGATAATATAATATTTTAACAAGTGGCAATATAATATATTTTTATTTTGTCATATATGACAAATAAGTTAATAATATTAATGAAAAAATAGAAAGTTTAACAAATATAGACAGTATTTCATGTAAAAATAATTAAGGAGGTTTAACAATATAAGAAACTCTCCATTATAAGAAGGTTGTCATGTTAGTTCTCTTTATGACTTTAACAATAATAAATATTTAATTTCTTACATAATAAAAAATAAAAATAACCAATCTAGAAAAAAAAAATAAAACTATGAATTTTCTTATTTTTTACCAAAATAATTATATTATTATTAAATTTTATTATATTAATCTAAGTACAATTGTAACATCTTGAACTTATAGCCCATTTTTTTCTTCATTTACCATTTTTTTCTTCATTTAATCTTTCTCTTACCCTGGCCATGGAGTCTAGCAATACATAACACTAACTATCTTTACATCATTAATTTCTCTACATAAATTGATGAGTGAAAATAATGAGTTTAAAATAAGTGAGGAGATAAACAAAGAACAAAGAATTTATTACTATATATAAAATCAAATCTTTATGAACATAATTAACTACACGATAAAAATTTTAAGAGACAATATAAACAATAAATTCCTTCAAAAATCAAGGTATAATCTTACTATATATTTATATATATCAAATCTCTCACTAAGTAAATCTCAATTTTACAACACGGCACCATTTCTAATATTCAAATTTTATAATATCTAAACATAATAATTAAATTTATAATCAATTGTAAAATCAAAATACCGTAAATAACAAATTCTAATAGACACTCATATATGAAATCCTATCAATATTGAGCTAATGGATGCAAATGATGACAAGTCAGGCATCCTAAAAACAGATCTTAGCATCCTTTGGATGGGAGCACGCTATACTAGCATCCCTTCGGTAGAAGCAAATGCATATGATCATACATCTACGCAGAACGACCCTAAACAAATCAATGTATATAGTTCGAATCATCTATCACCAGTCATCATGATGTGCTCAATAGCCTCATGTATAAATATATTTAAAATATTATTTTTATATAATAAAATTTAAAATTTCAATTTCAATAAAAAATAATTATATTTCTAGTCACTTTCTTAAAATAATTATTTTAAGAGAGCAAATTTTAAAATCATACATTGATATAATAATTTTAAAATCTATAATGTTATGAATATATCAATTCACCCAAATTTAGTATCAAAATAATCATTCATAAAACTATTTTTGAAAATGATCATCCAATCCAAAATTTGTCCAAAACATTTTTATTCACTCACTCAATTTTAATATCAAAATAATTGTTTCAAAAAATAATTCTAGAAAATGATCTTTCAATCAAAATCTATCCAAAGCATATATCCATATTAATTTAAAAGGTGATTCATTCACCTGGAATGCAGGCTAAAACTGACTATTTTTTAATCCGATTGTTAATTCTAATTCAAACAAATACTCTAGCAATTTACCCTATAACTATATAAAAATATAATTTAGAAATGTCTTTCATCTACCTCCTTAGAATTCTGATATAATTCTAATCTTGTTTTCAATAACTATTCATTTTTCTCTACTTTGCATATTCTCCTTTCTAAATTGAACAACTGTTACTCATAAACTAATTCCTATAAGAAAAATACAAGCATACAATGCCCATTCACCTCCATCATTCAATAAAAGTCTCCATTCAAATAGTTTATAACTCCATTAAATTCAAATTTAATATCTAAAAATTATCAATTCATTCTCATGTATATAATTTCCATGTAAATCTCTAATTTTCATTATCAATTCCAATACATTCTATTTAATAATTATTTCTCTAATATTCATTACTTGGATCCAAAATCCACTTGAATCTCAAAATTCTTAAATAACATCTATAATCATAATTAATTTCTTTTACCACATTTAATTCATCCAATTCAATTAACTTTCTCAAACCACAATAAAATCTTCAATTTACTTTATTATTCATATTTAGACTCAACCTAGAATGAATTACATAATTTCAAAGCTTGGAGTCAACATTACTGCAGTCGAGAAAATAAATACACTAAAAGAAAATGTCGAAATAGCGATGATTCTACCGACAAAATTATTATTGTCGCTAATTAGAGATGAAATACTGGTGGATTTTAATTTCATCACTAAGTAGTGATAGATTACCAACATAAATAAAATTTATCGCTAAATCACAACAAATTAGTGTTGAACTTTGAATATGTCACTAGAATTTGGAACGAACATGGCACAAAAAAATTTAGCGAATGATTTTTGTTTCTATCATTATTTAGTGATGGATTTTTATGTTGTTCGGAGAAATTTAGCGACGGATTCTTAGTCCATTGCTAAATAGTGATAGATTTTTTCTTTGCTAATTTTTTTGCTTAAAAATGAAAGTTTTCAAATTTTTTAGGGGAAGTTAGCGACGGATTTGTAGTCCATTCAGTCGCTAATTTTTTGGATCCAAAATAAATTTTTAAAATTTTTAGGGAAAAAGTTAGTGACGGATTTTTTGTCACTAATTTTTTTAGCTCCAAAATAAAAATTTAAAAATTTTTTGGAGAAAATTTAGCAGTGGATTTGTAGTCCATCGCTATTTAGCGGTAGATTTGTAGTCTGTCGCTATTTAGAGTCGGACTTTTCCATCACTATTTACCATCAAACTTTTCCATTGCTAATTTTTTGGTTCCAAAATGAACTTTTTTAAAATTTTATGGGAGGAAATTTAGCTATGGATTTGTAGTCTAAATAGTGATGGATTAGCAGCTAAAATTTTTTTGGCTTCAAAATGAAAATTTTTAAGTCCAAAATGAAAATTTTGAATATTTTTCTAAATTTTACCACTGGAATTTATGTTTTAGTGACAAAAATTTCCATCCTAAAATTTTTTGCCTTTTATTTATTTCTTCTCCTTTTATTATTTCACATTATTTTTTTGCATTTTTCTCCCCTCATTTCTTTACCATTTTATGTCTTCATTATTTCTTCCTTCTTTCTTCTCATCCTCCTTTACCTTCACCATCACCACTGCCACTATCACCACCTCTGCCTTCGCCACCTTCGCCACTGCAGACTTTACCGTCACAACCTCCACTACCTCCATTTTTGTTGTCTCCACACCCTTTCTCTTTGTCCTTCACCATCATATCCTCCCCACTTCCTCCACCACTGTATTTTTCTCTCATTCTCCACCATCGCATCTTCTCTTTTTTAATTATTATATATAATTATTATTTAAATATGTAATTGTTAATGATTTATTAATTTAAAATATATAATTGTTAATTTTGTAATGCTTGTTAATTTATAGTTGTTACTTGTTAATGTTTAATTTAGAATTTTTGTCATTTAGTTATTTTAATAATTGATAATATATTGATATTTAAATTTAAATAATTTGATAATACATTGACATTAAGTTCAATAAATTGATAATTTATATTTAAATTAAGTATAATAATCAATTTATTAATAAGATATATGTTGCCTTAAAATAAAATATAAATTTTAAAAAATATGTTATTAGTAATATACATTCAATAGAAAAATAAAAAAAAATATCTTATATTAATGACGGATTCTGAAATCTGTCACGAATATTTGTCACTTCTTCAAAGTAGCGATGGACATTATCCATTGTGAATTCATCACTAAATTAACAACAACATTAGCGATGAAATTATCTATCATTAATGTCAATTTTGTCACTAATTCTGTCTATCGTCGTCTCATAGAATAGCAATTAACCATTGTTGCAAAGTCTGTCACTAACTTATAGAGTGAACTAAAAATTTGTCGCTAATAACTTTAACAAGGATCACTTTAACGACGGATTCTATCTCTAGTCCTCTTTGAGACCTCGTCGGCACCACTATATGTTTGGTTAAATTCATTTTATTTCATAAATTTCTTTTAGTATTCATTTGCAAATAAATTTGTATGTTTGGTATACTATAAAATAAAAATAGATTCATTTCAAATGAAATAAATTGTGTTTGATTCAAGTGTAAAATAATTTATTGTACAAAAATATATTTGTATTAATCTTTTCAAATTTTACATATACACAAAAAAAAAAAAAAAGAGAATGGAGAGAAAAGAAAGAAAGAGAAGAGAGTCTGAAAAACAAACTACAAAAATGAAAATAAAGTTAAAAAATATATTTTAAATAACAGTGTTTTTATCATAATGAAAATTATTTTTAAAATTTTAAAATTTATTTACAAATTATATCAAATTTGATAGAATTTATTTCAGCAATAATCAATTTCAATGATTTAATAAAATAAAATTTTAAATGAATTTTTATTTATACTAAATACACAAAATGTGAATATCTAAATGAATTTCATAAAATTTGTAGAGTTTATTTATATCAAATACAGTGTTTACTTTTTTTTTTTTTTTTTGGAGGGGCTAGAGGATATTACTTCTATTGTTCAAGTTGTAAAAGGGAAATGATTAGAAGAGTTGTACAAAAAAGGCTAGTGTAAAGAAAAGCTTATAATGTAATTATCAAGTCCGCACGGTATACAAATAAAATTGATTCACCAGTATTACCACTGTGCACGATGTTGAATTGAATGTTTCTTAGAGGTGACAACCGATGGAATCTGATTGGTTTTGAATTAATACAAAGAAAACTTTAAATGAATTTTAAATGAATACAAATCATAGAATTTTAAATAAAATAAATTTTTATTTATACTAAACTCACAAAATGTAAATCTCTAAATAAATTTCATAAAAATCGTAAAATTGATTTATATCGAATACAATGTTAATATAAAGAAAACTTTGTTTTATTTTTTTTTTTTTGGAGGGTCTAAAAGGTATTACTTCTATTCAAGTTCTACAAGGAAAATGATTATAAAAAGGACTAGTGTAAAGAAAAGATTACAAATGTAATTATCAAGTCCACACACTAGACAAATAAAATTGATTCATTGGTGTTACCAATGACAAATAAAATTGATTCATTGGTGTTACTACTCCACACGTTGTGGCATTTTGTGTTACCAGTCCACATGTCGTGGCATTTTGTGTTACTAGTCCACGTGGTGTGGTATTTTGTGTTACCAGTCCACGCTCTGTGGCATTATGTATTACCAGTCCACCCGTTGTGGCATTATGTGTTACCAGTCCACACGTTTTGGCATTTTGTGTTACCATTCCACATGCCGTGGCATTTTGTGTTACCAGTCCACGCTCTGTGGCATTGTGTTACCAGTCCACCCGTTGTGGCATTTTGTGTTACCAGTCCACACGTTTTGGCATTTTGTGTTACCAGTCCACACACTGTAGCATTATGTGTTACTAGTCCACGCGTTGTGGCATTATGTGTGACCAGTCCACACGCTGTTGAATTACCGATCCAGTCTCAGGCGTCTTGAATCAATTCGATTTATGTTCCGGATATGTTCGATTGGATTATAACATCAATGTACAAAAAAAATTAGTCATTTTGAAGTTTAAATTAAATCTAATTACTCATAATTTTATTTCTAAAAAATAAAAATATTATTTTAATTTAAAATTTTAAATATTTTTAATAATATAAATCAAATTGATTTGTGAATCGATTAAAAATATGATCAATTCGAGTTGATCTGCAAGTTAGGTCAAATTTAGATGGTAATTTTTTGTTCAACTTAAAATCATCCAATTTAAAACTGACCCAATTTGACCATAGGTCAACTTGAAAAGATTTAACCTCCAATTTAAATTATTTAAATATTTGAAATTTATTAAAAAATTAAAATAGTGTTTTTATTTCTTAAAAAAATAAAGATAAAATTATGAGTAACTCGATTCTACACTTGAAAAATGATCCAAAATCTTTTCTATATCTTGATTCAATTATCTAATTCAAACTTGCCTTAAAAAATTTGAGCCAAAATTGATAGACTAGAAAATGATTTGATCTGAAGATGACCTGACACAAATACACTTGACTCAACCTGTTTATTACCTTTAATCAAGTCAAATTCAAGTCAGATCAACATTAAGTCAAATCATTTTAGATCTCTTTTAATTTCAAGTTAAATCAAAATTTTCAAATAGATTCAAATCGAGTTAGAAATTTTCACCTCGAATTTTTACTTTTTACAATATATAAGAGAAAATTTAAATATGTTAATTAAGATAATGATCAATTTTTTAATATTAAAAAATATACATAAATAAGATCTGAATTTAAAAATTTAGCGCTTACTCTTAAATAATCTCATTTTTACTATAAGTGATCTGATTTTTATTTCCATGCATAATTCACCCTCGTATTGATGAATACAAAGTTTAAGCAACACAAAGTTCCCTCTTGTGTCCCTTAGTCTTCTACATCTGCAAGCTTACAAATTCAAATAATTTTCTATAATTTATTTCTTTTTCTTTTTTATTTTTTAAATTTATAAAATGGACAAATATTGAATAACAATATGATGGTACTTAAGATTTGAAATTTACAAATGAGATGGAATGTCAGTAAAATTAGATAACTCTTCCAATATTTTAATTACAATTGAATGGTATATCCTTAATTTATTTTTATAATTTTATAAATTATTTTTATTTTCAACTTAGGAAAATTTTGTTACAATCAATTAAATTAGGGTTATTTAGTTTGGGAGATATAATTGTGTGTAAATCTGATATACAAATGAAGCCATATAATTTAAATTTAATGATTAAGACATTAATGAAGCCATCAACTGATTAAGACATTTTCTATACGATTTAAATTTAATAATTTATTTAAACATTAAAAAAATAATAATGCTTGGATTCCATTTCTTTCTTTGTCCTGCCAACAAATCAGATAACAAGAGTTGTTCAATAGCAAGTCTATCTTATTTCAGTAGTCAAGGGCTGCCATTGACCTTTCATGGCCAATTGTAGTGCAATTTCTTTTTTTCAGTTATTTTTTCATGTTTTTCCTTTAATTTTCTTTACTAAGTTCTCTATTCTTTTAAATTTCTTGTTGGATTATGGGTGTCGGTTCGCTCGTATTGGAAGCATAAACCCATTAGGATAATGGACTACTAGAGACAATTATTGAAGAGCAGATAACTTCCCACACAGGGAAGTTAGCAGTACGTGAAAAACTGAAGAACATGCATAAAAAATAGAGAGAAAAAACAACCTTCTTCTCCAAGAGAACAAACCAACACATTTTGCAATTAAAATATAGAAAAGTAGGCTGGTTGTGAAAATACATGAATTCTCCTTTATGATTATTCTTACGATATGTAATACAAGCGTTGTTTAATTCGTTTCTACACTACAATAAGTATTGGAAATACTATATTTGTTGTTGAATTAATTTTTTAGATATTAATTCCCTTCACTAAGATCAGAATAGTTTATGCTTGTGTACTAATTGTCTTTGTGTAATTTTGCATAGCCTATTTTAGTTGTTGCAAATTATATTTTTTTTATTTTTTGTTATGTTTCTTCCAATTGTAATTACTGTCGATATACTTGAAATTAGGCCATAATTTTTCACATGTATGATGCCTCATTATCCAAAAAATATGCATGTAAAATTGTAGGGGCCAACTCTTTGTGGTTTGTGAGAAATAGACCTTTGAATTTTCTATAATCGTAGAATTTGTTGAATTTTTACAGAAAAAGTAATCATTTTTAGTTTGATTTGTGAGTGTATTTTGATTTTGATTCTACGTCCCATAAGCTTTCTATCGGTATATTACTCACATGAATTGGAATTTTGTAATACGAGTAATTGTATTTTGAAATTTCGTGGACTAAAACTGAACAAAATCAAAAAGTATAGAGATTGTTTGGAAGAGGAAGTTGATGAATAGTGTCACTTTGACACTTTCAGTCTCACCTCAATTTGTTGCTTATGCAAATAGATAGATAGAGAAGTTTCTAGGCTGAAATAACTAGACTATTGAACTCAATGACCTTAAAAATATAGGATCAAACCGATTATTTACATAGGAAAAGCCTCCGAAGGTGACGTGGACGACTGAGGCATATGACACATGAACCGCATGCCAAGCTGGACGTGTAGTCTAGCCTGCGCCCAGGAAACAACACGTCGTTTTTTGGGTCTCCCATGGAAAAGTCGTTTCCTCCACTAAAAAAAAGAATTTTTTTGGAGGCATGTAGGGGCACATACAAGGGTATTTTTTATCCATTTTTCTCAAATTCATATTTTTTATCATCCTAATTTTCTAGGATATTAAAATTAATTTTTAATATTTTAAAAATTAATTTTTATGAAAATATGTGTTAAAAATTCAATAAAAATTTATAAAAATTATTTTTAGGTTCCAAAAATTATTTCCTTAAGTGTTTTACGGTCCAATGAGTCATTATAGCACAAAAATTTGATTAATTTAATTTTAATCACTGTAAATCATGTGCCTAGTTGCTCGTTTTATGTGTTTATTTTATGTATTTGTTACAAAAAATTATGATCATTACCATAAGGACTCCCAAGGAAATTAGGACTAAAAGATAAAGGATTAAAGTGCACCGGATGATTAAAATTTAAAAAATCTTGAGACCATTTCCTTAAGTGATGATGTGACTTGTATGGTGAATCACATTGTTAATATTAATGGCAAGATTTATTATATTATTTGGGAAGGTAGTTTGCTCACACATGAAGAGAGATATAAAGTCTCAAAGTCGGCTCTAATTCCAGAAGATAAGGACCCTCTTGACCTTCCATGGTTTAACTTGAAAATTAATGGGTCCTATTTGAGACTAGTCAAATGCTTTATAAAGAATTTTGTGAGGTCCATTGTAATTTACTCTAGTTCTAGTTTGATTTATATATCTAGAAGTTTTTTTGGTCTTCCTGTTGAGCTTTATTTTAGGCTTATTCACTCCAACTCTGTCAAGTATTTAGTTACTTAGATTAGAATTTGTTTCTAATATAAATATCTATTTATGGATTGTAAGATTTTAAGTTCTTTTATTTTGGTTTTTGTACTTTGTATATATTTGTTTTGTTTTATGAATATTATCTTGTTTAATGTATTTAGTTTAGTTCAATTAATTATTTATGGTTACAATTAATTGATTAGAAATATTTAATTTGTTCAATTAAATATAAATAAATGCATATAAAATTCATAAATTTATTGGGTCATTCAAAGAGTTTTAATAACTTTTAGAATTAAATTTTGTATTAAGTAATTACATCAATAATTACCTTACATTTAGGATATTAGATGAAGATTGGAAACACTGTAACCTTTTGACTCTAAACCTAATGTGATGTATTTATCGACATAATTAATTAATGACAATGTACTTGTATGTTATACTAAACATTAAAATTTGTGTGTATGTCTTATGTAGAACTCTGTGTTTTACAAATGGCTTTTGCTTTTAAAAATATTGTCGCTGAGCCCAATAAGAATGAAAAACTGAATGGTGATAATTATGAGATTTTGAGCATGAAATAACAGTATGTGTTGGAAGAGCAAGAGGCTTTTAAGGCTTTGAACATTGTCATGGATGAGCCTGATGAAGGCACAATGATCTAACATAGGAGGGACCGTGAAGCCTATAAAGCTTAGACAAAGAAAAACTCTCTAGGTCGCATTACATTGTTGAGTAGCATGGATAATGATGTCATGTGTGGGTTCTATAGGTATGACAATGCCAATGACATGTAGTTCATATTGAAAGCGAAGTTTAGAGGTATGTCTGTAACCAAACTCAGATTGTTGACTATTAAGTTTGACACAAATAAGAAACGTCTTGAAAAGAATATGAAAAAATGTTTAAGGAAAATATCAAACATGGTAACTGAGCAAAAAGATGTTGGTCATACCTTAACAGATAAGCAACATGTCCAAGTTGTCATTCGTTGCTTACCCCAAAGTTGGGAGCATTTGAAGATGCATTTGACCTATAATTAATATATTATAACATTGGAAGATGCCATAGGCCATCTTGAGCTGGAAGAGGATTACCTTGAAATTGCTAAGTTAAGTACTAATGTTTATATGACCGGTTCTAGCAAGCATCAAAGTTTAAAGCAAAAGCACAAGTATTAAAGTGGGTCCCAGTTAGGAGAAGCTCAACCAAGTAAAAAGCGTAAGCAAAACCAACATGGTAAGAAAAAACATAACAAAAAAAAGGAATATAACAAAGGTAAGGTGCTATAATTGTAACAAACGTGGTCATTTTGCTCAAGATTATGTCAAGCCAAATAAGGTACTTCATTACTTATATATTAGTGAACTTTGTGTTTCTAGCACTATTTTTCTAACGGAATCACATCCTTTGTAGATTATAGACTCAAGGGCCACAGACTACGTAACGAAGGATTGCGAAGCCTTCGTGGACTTTTGACAAGTCCCGCATTGAGCGATGTGGATATTTGTGGGAAACAATGCCAAAGTTGAGTGGTGGTCGAACCTTATTCCTACATGATGTGCTATTTGCTCCACAAATTCATTAGAATTTAATTTATGTATTGGTGTTGCTTAAACTAGGTTTCAGTTGGAATTTTCATGACATGTGTGTTAATTTGTCTTTGGGAATAAATTTTTATGGTTTTGGTTACATTTTGGATGGTTTTATTGTGATGGATTTGGATTATGACTTAAGTAGTTGTAATGTAAGTTTTTCTATGTTTGCAACATCATATGATTATGAGAATGATGTGAATGTTTCGCATGCTAGGCTTAGCCATATTGGTCAACAAAGAATGAATAAGTTATCCAAAGAAGGCTTATTGGCCAATACTGACAAAGTAGATTTGTCGGCCTATGAACATTGTCTAAATGGAAAAACTACAAGAAAACTACTTGGAAAAGGAATTAAAGTTGAATTTCCATTGCAATTAATACATTTTGATGTATGTGGTCCTATGAATGTGAGAGCTAGGCATGGAGCATTTTATTTCATCACATTTATTGATGATTACACTTAATATGGTTATGTCTATTTTATATTTCATAAATCTGAAGTGCTAAATTGCTTTAAAAATTATATGAATCTGATTGAAAATCAATTAGACAAAGAAATAAAAGTATTAAGAATCAATTGAGATTGATAACACTTATTTGATCAGTTTTGAAAATTATGTGATGAAAAAGGAATACAACATCAGTTGAGTATTTCCAGAACTCCACAACAAAATGGTGTTGCCAAGAAGAGAAATAGAACTCTTCTTGAGATGGTTAGGGTTTATGATGGCCTAAGCTCATTTGTCAATGACCTTTTAAGGTGATGCAATGTTGACTGCTGCATTTATACTTAATCGAATGCCTACAAAATCACTTACCACCACTCCATATGAGTTATGGACTAGTAGAAAAATGTGATTTCTCGGTCAACAAACTTCAAATTCTCATATCTTTTGATTCTGACTCCCAAATCAAGCTTGGTTGGTGGAGTTGGAAAGCTTGTGAGCTCAGCTTCGATTTGATACTTGGATCATCACCGAAAACTACCTATACCTACAGTGGAAGCCAATCAAAGTTTCAGCCTTTTATAGTTTTTGGCCTATTTCTGCCAAATGGATAAGAGTTTGACTACACTATCACCTTCTATGGACTCTTGGAAGGATGATTTATATTTTGGTATAAGTGGTGTCATCTCCAGTTACCGGCGGTGAACGCCAGCCACCACATGTGGTGGTCCGACGACGGTTCAGCGAGGCTAGTAAGAAAATTGGGACAGAATGTTCTACTCATAGTCCAAACGCAATCGTGTAATTCTTGTAAATTATAAATATTTCGACGAGATGTTATGAATATTTATTGATTTTTTCAATGAATGTGATTTAGGTCCAAAATTATGGAATTAATGTTATTGGACATTTGATGATATGAAAATGAATTGGATAGATACCTGATGATATTTATTAATTTATGGATGGAAGAATTGAAGTTTGGTGGTGATTTTAGATTAAATTACCAAAGTTAAGAGATTTTATTTTAATTAGAGGAATTAGTTGGAATTAATATAATTGTTAAAGATTATGGAATTTTTAAATTATTTCATGGAGTTGATAGAAGAATTATGAGGATAATTAAGTTATTTGAGATTTAATTGTGGTTTGTGAAAGTTCATTAAATTAGAGGATTTAATTAAATTTGAAGAGATTAAGAGTATTAATAATGATTATGGATGTAATTTAAGGATATTGGGATTAAATAGAATTTTTAGAATGAAGTAATGTTAATTAGAAAATTAGTTGAGATTAAATAAAATTAGGACTTGATTATAAAGGTTCGATGAATTAATGAAAGTAAATTTATTTAATAGAATTCATGAGAATTAATATTGAAATTTGGAGATTTATTTGAAAATTATGCATAATATAATAGTTTGAAATTTTAGATATTTATTTTGAATTTGATGAAATTGTGGACAATTGCACGTGTATGACTAATATTCGCTCTCTAAGCTGCAAGTAGACATCTTTGTGCCTATCGCTTGTTAGGATCAGTAGATTGCATAATTGAGTATGTATGTGATTTTATTAATATATTTTATTAATTTATATCTTATTGAGATTTTAATTATTTTGTTTCAGATATGGAAAGTTTGAGTATTAGAAATGATAAAGTTTCATAAAATATCATTTATCCAGCAAGATAATTATATTATATATATACATATGTATTTGAGCACTTTGAGATTTTGAAAGATATTGATACTTATGTTATTTTAGAGAAATGTTGAAAATGAGTTTTGTTATTTATAGAATTTATTAATATTTTCATTTTCAACTATTTATTGATTAAAGTTTGATTTATATATATTTAGTACTAAATCTTTATTGTTGTTTATTTCCTCACTGAGTTTTATACTCATTATTTTTACTTTTCAGTTTATACTGGAAAATTTAGGATAAAGAGCAATTAGCGCTTCGTATTACTAGACTCCATGATATGGGTTAGAAGAAGATTAAATGGGATAAATAGGATCTTAAATTTAGGGTGTTACAACGAAACTATTATGTACTTTTTATATTTTATGTACTTTTCCAATATAGGATTTTTAATCTTAACAAAGGGCTATTGTGAAGCAGCTTCTTCTTCTCCTCCTTCAACTGGTCCTGTTGCTGCTCCTTCTAGTGTGGGCTCACCCTTGCAATATCGGCCTCAGGGCAACTCTATGATGTTGGTTTAGATATAGAAAGTACATGGCCTATGGTGTGCTTAATAATAAAAATGATTTTGGTTAATTTTTGGTTTGTTTTTATGTATTTTAGATTTCAAAGTTTTTGAAATGAATCAAAGTTGAGTCTTTTGCAGTCTTCTAATAGTTATGCATGGAATAAGAAGTAGTGTTTCTAGGTGGAAATATTCAGAATTCAAGAAAGTGAACAACAACATTCTCACTCCAACAATATTAATAAGTTTTGGACACTTTTGCAATGTCAATAAGATTTACAACCAGGTTATTGATAAACTCTGTAGAGTTTATATAGATAAAAGTCATTTAAATTAATATAGATAAAAGCCACATCACAAAATAATGAAAATGACCAAAATAAATAAATTTTGTTTAACAGACGCTTGAAACAACTAAAAGTGAGAGGTGTTTTGTTGATTATGTTGGCTCATTTCGATATCCCACATCGGAGAAATAACAAATGGAATGAAGGTTTTTTGTTATAAATAGAGTCATGTCCCACATCGGAGAAATAACAAAAGGAATGAAGGTTTTTTGTTATAAATAGAGCCTTAATTTCTTCAGTATAATCATCACAAAATTGTCTACTCATCTCTCAAGCAATTTTCAATATTTCTCCCTCTTTTGTAACATTTCACTCTGTAGTCCTTTTCTTAGTGAAATATAATTTTGGTAGTGTCCGAAGACGTAGTAGGCATAATTGGCCGAACTTCGTTAAGTTCTGGTGTTCTTATTTTGTCTTTATTTTCAATAGCTATTCTGTAGGGTATAGTTGTAGTGATATATTGTGTTGTTAAATTACTATTAGGGTGATTCTGTCTAAGGAGATTGGGTTTTAAGTGGGACCACTTGTGACCCCTCCAATCTTTCCTGGGAATCAACTATAGTGTGGTTTTACAGTATAATCTTTTACTCTCTATTCACCTATAAATTTATTAGGTGAATTTGGTGGGTGAAATATTACATTTATTCCACAACAAAGGTAAAGTGTACTCTCTCTTACCTTTTAGTTAAACACGTTTTTTTCTTCTCAAAAAAAAGGCAAGTGTCTACCTTCCCTTCCCTTTTCCCTTTTCCCCCTCCTTACCTCCCGTCCAAGCATGCCCTTATTGATTATTGTACCTTGCATAAGATTCCTTCTCTTAAACCCATTACTTAATAGACTAATCGTCTATTTAAGCTAACTCACTAAACAAGTACAGATTATCACAATTTTTGTTTTACTTGCGCTAATTGAACTTATAATGAGTTTCAATACAATTATTTTAAGGCCTTCTTACTTATAGAGAATAAATTTCTATTTTCATTATTTTATAAAATACTAGAAAATATATTTATTTGATAAAATTAGAAAATCATATTTTTCAATGAAACATTAGAAAATTTGTTTATATTGTAGTATTTTCTATTTCATATTACCACTTAATTTATAATTATATAATCATTTTACCATTCTTTATCTCCTTATAATTAGTTATTACCTCCTCTCAATAATTTTTCTTTTCTAAATGTATAAAAATTTCAAGTTTATTTATACATGCAAATCAATTTAAGAAAGAAAAAAAATAATACAATGGATAAATTCATCCTTGAACTATTTTAAAAGTTTAATCAAAGACAAAATTAACTATTTTGTTAATTTAGAATGATACTCATATTTTAGTTTATTTATGAATAAATTTGATAAATGTTGTACAAATACTATTTTAAGCGTGTGAACTTAATAAAAAAATTTAAAATTATTGAAATAAATAATGACAATAAAAAATTTGTGGACAATCATTTTTCTGTTTGGTTCATTTTTCTGCTTGGTTGCTTAAAAAATTTCTCACTTTCCTTTCTTTAATCTAGGTTAAACCCATCTCATCGTCCTCATCAATAAGATTTTATTTATTAGACAGATCTCTCTCCAAAACTAAGAAAAAAGTAATAATCAAAACAAAATTAAATACTACATTTAAAATAAATTAAAACTCAAAAACAAATTAGCAGCCCTTGTTAATCCCTTTGTGAGGATGACAACCCAAAAGAGAGATGAATTGAGTGTATTTAAACAAATTTGAAACTTATTGAAGGTTTCTTAAGTATTGTTGGTAGCATAATGATACTCATAGTTTTAATCTTTCTTTCTCTTAAAGAAGAATGTAGAGTAGAAGAAAAGACATAACATAAGAGATTTGTAGTAGTTTGATAATGCGCCAACACCTACTTTCTAATCAACCATTTAATCTTTACTCTTTCTAAACTCAAGAATAATCTCTTCTTTTTTTTTGTACAAAAGTAACTTTCCTTTTTGCAAGGTCAAGAGAAACGTTTCCACTACCAGTAATTTTTCGGGCTAGTCACCAATCTATATGCTTTTATCAGCTAAGCACTAATTTTTCTATAAGAAATTACCTAATAAGGTGTTCAAACCTTCCAAATAGATAAATATACAAATAGTGCTGAAAAAGTCTAACTCTCTTAAATATAAAAAAAAAAAAATATGCATTAAGTTCACTCAATCAAAAATAAAAGAATTAAATCTCAGCTAAATGAAATGGCTTTCTCATAGTTTCTAATCTTTGCAAAAGGTTCATATAGTGGTTATTTATAAGAGAACTCTTTAAAAAGTAGTTAATAGACATAAAAAATAGTTTGGAAATTTTTGAAAAAAGCTAGCTATTACATAATGAACAAAATTTTTATGATGTTGCATAGACCATTCACTTGGCCATTTGATTGTAGTCTAGGTCGTTCAATTTCTCTAACCTTTTTTTTTTTCATTTTTCTTCATATTGAAGGGCTATTCTAGGGCAAGCTAGACCGTTCAACTCTTATGTTTGAATTTATCTATGTTTCATTCATATTAAATGAGTATGTTTACCTAAACCATTCTAAGGTAAGTTAGGTCGTTCAAACTGGTATACTTTTCTTAGTTAGATTTTCTTTTACTTTGCACGATTATTCCATTTTTTGGACAAACATTTTATATATGCATAGATCACTCATAGAGTGCACAGGTCAATTCCCTTAATGCTTAAGCCTGTTCCATCATGCTTTAAGTAGCTCATTATATCCCCTTCTCTCTTGGATGTTTTGCCTCCATTTTAAAAGTATCTTAAGGGACAAAACCTCTTTTGATTAGATATATCCTCCTTTTTAGGTGTGCCTCCATCTTTAAAAGTATCTAAGGAGAATTTCATCCTTCCAAGTTCTTATGACTTTTTAAGGCCTAGTGTTCGAAGATTTCTCTTTTCTTAAACATATTTTTCAAAGCATTATCCACGAGTTATGCCTTGCCTTTATCTATAGGAATCAACAATACCCTTATGTATAAGGTAGAATTTATATGTACAAACACTTAAACATAAAGTTAGAACTTTTCAAGATTTTATTACCATTCAAAAAATTATTAAAACTTCTCAAATGCCTCAATAATCTTAGGTCATGTGGTCAATATGCCTTCTTTACTTTTCCATGAAATAATAATCTCTCTTGTTGGCAATATTACAACCATGTCGACATTGAAGTCAAATGCCATTTGGTGATTAGTGCTCAAATCCCTTCCCAACTCTTACTCCATCATTATCTCCTTAACTAAGCATGCTAAAGAGAAAAGCCACAAAATCAATCTCGTTCAACCTTAAGGATGTCATCATTTACATCCTCAAAGTCGTACCTTTCAATTGCAAGGCTTCAAGTCCCCCACTTTTGACTCTTGATCGATGTGGCTCTTTTGTTGTTTGTCATTAAGTTGTTGAGCAAGAAAGAGAGAGGAGAGTGTCAATTAAGAGAGGAGAGTTAGCAGTAGGGATGAATCGATTAAATTTAATGCACGTTTTTTTTTTTCATTTTGATTTTCTTTTTTATGGGACTAATGATTGATTTTGATAGGATCAATTAATTTTCATATGTAGTTTAGGTTTTATTTTCTATTTTATTTTGTCAAGCAATTGGTATTGACAGTTAGGTATGTACAAAAGAAAAATAAATAAGAAAATGATGGATTATATAATTGTTTTGGAAAAATATTTTAAAATATTATTTTTTCAATTTAGATGCATAAGCTACACATACTTCATCAAGTTGCAAGTTGTCTTTAAGTACGATCATTTTCAAAAAGTTTAAATTTATTAGAATTAAAAATTAATTTTCTCATTAATTGAACTTTTATAAAAAGTTCAAAGGCTAAATTTATCTTCAAACCTAATAAAACAATACAACGTAGTATAAGATTCTCAATAAAAAAAAAGTAAATAGTACGAACATTTAAAGAATTCTAATTATGAGAAATCTATAACTATACTTAATCTTTAAACTTATTATACTAAATATTAATCTGCAATAGACCCTTTAAAACGAGATTGAAGAGTTCAATAGTTACTACCATTTTTTCTCATTCATGATTATTATACTTTCAGTTTTTAGATTAAAAATTTAACGGTTCTGATCATTTTAATTTACAATTAATACTTACACTGGAAATTATGAGCATTTATTATCAGTTATAAAAATAGTAACCATATATGGAAATGTAATCATTGAAAACTCTTCTCTTTATATATATATATAATCCTATTAATATATGGTGGGTACAAGTTAGATAAAAGTACTTATTTGTCTAATATTTTTTTTTTCCTCAATATACTTTTAACAATTTTTATATAGTTTTATAAGGTGAAAACTAACATATACATCACTGAAAATAAATATTATATCATTATTTATACAAGTAATGTATTAAATGTTTTTTATATTTAATAAAATAATTATAAATAATTAATATATTCATTTATTTATTTAATTTTAAATTTTAAATTACAATATTATAATATGTTACTGAAAAATTCATTTAAATTTTAACCTGGCTTAGTGATGCATGCGCCAAAAATCAGAACCTGTCGCGTCTGAGATAGAGCAGATTAATCTTTATATTTGTTATTTTGTTAAAATAATCAGAACCTGTCTCAGTGATGCCTTCAGTTTCTCAGGCCATTACAACTTGTAATGATATTTAGGCAGATTAATCTTTATATTTATTATTATATTAAAATAATAAATATATTTATTATTAATTGCATGAAAATTGAGTATAATTTATATTTAGAGGAGATTAATCTTTATATTTTTTAATTAATTTAATCAAATTTTTTTAAGATGATATATTTATTTTTTGACTCAATTTTTATCAAAAAATTGAGAATTAATTTTATTATATGAAAAATAATTCATTTTTATTTTAAAATAAAAGAAAACTTTCATATTTTAAATGAAAATTTATTTTTTACATTTTTAAATAATAAAATTAAGCCACTAACAAAAAAAATGGGTCAAGTAGGTTACTTTTGGAATGTTCATAATCTATAACATACAATTGATTTTTTTTGTTTTTATAAATATTCTGGAAGTTTTACATTAAATGGTTAAATAATATTTAAAGAGAGAGGATTTTAAAAATCTTTTTCATTTTTAAGTTTTTTAGTTTCATTAAAAATAATTTTGATCATGTAAAAACATATATGAATTTTAATACTTTAAAAAAAACTTAAACCCAACCATGAGTCCATTTTTACATTAAAAAAATTGATAGAATAATTCTATTCTACAAGTTATAATTACTAATATTAGAATTATGATTTTTTAATAACTCGTGTAAATGAATTTTCTTTTTTAAATGATTATATTTAAAGTGAATTTTATGAGTAAAGAAATTAATATTTACAAAATCTTCAAATATTAACCTCTTTCATAATCAATCATCTCTTTACTCACAAAATTCACATGGGAAAAAAATCAATAATCTCTTGTGAAAAGAATCTTTCCTAACTTTTATTCTAAAATTAGATTAAATTACCAAAAAAATCATTATATATATATATATATATATATATATATATATATATATATATATATATATCAGTGGTGATTTTGTGGTTTCTATCTAATTGGGGGGTAGTTTCGGTTGTCTGTGTTTGATTGGAGCGGTGTAGCTGCCCCAGAAAGATGAAATGACTTCATTAGCCTTTGGCTTTTCCATACTCAAGACTAAAACGACGTCGTTCTAAAGGGTTAGGAATGACTTTTCGGGAGCTGAGTGGTGGGCTTGGGCATTGACGGCTCCCTCTATGTGAATAGACTCACTTGGCCTTCGGCTTTCCCCTCTTCCTTCATTCAAACGGCGTAGTATTATGGAAGGAGTTGGTTATTTGGTCTTTTCTCTGCCAGCTAAATTTCGCCTTGTCACTCTCAAATTGAATTCATCTTAGCAGAATATGATGCGATCTAAGCAATATCTTTCCCATTTCATGATCAAGCCATGTTTTCCTTTGCTCTTCTCCCTTTGTTTGTGATTTTCCATTTCATACAAAACCTTAGATTTTGCTTCTGCTGCCATTTTCTCCATTTGCTGCAGATGGATTTCATTTCCCTATTTTCTTCATCGCTAACCACCATTTCAGTATACACCAGCATTATAGTCTTAACCATGTCACCATGGGATCCAGCCTTAGAAAGGACGTTAGAAGGAATAATTATGGTTTTAGTAATCACGTTGAGCCGTTTAATTCAAGATCGGATCATGTCCATAGTGGTGTGTACAGAGGGCATGCATCGGTGATTGATAATTCAGAGAGGTTGTCGATTATGTTGCAGTTCCATGGGGACAAGTAGGTGAGCAAGAGTCATGATTCGATGGCCAAGCTGTGTAATGTGATTTGTTGGCTTTTGAGGATGAGATGAAGGTGTTGAATTGGTTGCCCAAGCCGACCAATTTGGCCGAGTGTAGTAAATGAAGAGTGCTACAGGTGGGTTTGACAATAATTATAGCTGTCAATACTCCAGCTGCCTCTAGAACACATTCAAAGTTGCTAACATAAAACCCAGGAACAACACATGACCTGAAATCAAGCCTCCTACAAAGATGGTATCTGCTGAAAATGTGATGGTTCTTGAAATGAGAACCGAGGTGTGGTGATGACAAGATAGAGTCAGAGAAGTGGGTTTTGTATATTAAAGAATAAGAGGAAGTAGATTCTTTAATAGGTGATTTATTAGAGTTGTTAAATTTGAGGAAAGAAGAGAGAAGGAGATAAAGGAGAGGAAGAGAAGTTTAATAGCATGGTTGTGGGTTAAGGAAAGAAGGATTTGGGCTAATAAGGAGAGGTGATAATAGGAAATGGAGATTTTGGATAATTCATGATTTGTGGTTTGTGGAGGGGAAGTGAGCTGAATGACCCTCGTCTTTCACACAAGTGAAATCCTCATATGTTTCCCATCTTTAAGTTAATAAATTCCTCTTTCCTTTTCTCTTAAACGAAGAGGAAAATAACTCTAAAGAGCACTAAGATACCATCCTGTGTGAAATGGGATGCCGCCATTAGTGGATGACAGGACATCGAACAGGTCCAAGACAGCTTTTATTTTATAATTTGGTGCCTGCTAAACCATAAATGTAAGTATTTGGCCAGCTATCTTTTGGAAAAAGTTTACCAGATCCCATGATACGAGAGGGCCAAAATCACGAAGGATGAGGTGCTCACGTTGTTGATTGTCCCAGTACCAGATTTCAAACCATACATAAAACGGAATTAACAATATCACATAATATGCACTTGATCATTGAACATTGATTAAAATTGTGTACTTTATCAGCATATAGTATATGCTTCAACTATATATGTTTCACTCAATTCCCTTTATTTTATTATTTTAGTTATTCCTCATTGTGCAAGACTATTTCATTAATTATAATCATTAATTATTTTTTAGAATAGTAGTTATTATGGTATTAACTTAGAGAATAATTTAGAAAAGAAAATACTTTCCTGTTGTTACATGATTTGCAAATCGGCTCTATTTTATTAATTTGAATTAGAAAATTAAGGAATTAGATTTTTGTCTAATTCAAATCAAATTTTAAATTTGAAATTGATCTAAAAGTCCTCAACCCGAGTTTGTTATTAGCTTTTCCTTTCCCGTCCAAAAATTCCATTAATAAAAATAAACTTTTTTTTTTTAACTTTTGCATGATTCTAATAAAAATAAACTGTAATTTCTAAAAGTTTAAAGATGTTTCTAATATCATTGTTCTCAAACTCTTTTTTTACCAAATATAAGCAAAAAAAAATTATATGTATAAAAAATACAGTCCAATAATTTGATCACATATCTTACGAGTTTAAATTCCGATGGTTTCAACTCTTTTCCTTTCTAGGTATCAAAATACATATAGTTTATTTCATAATACAAATGATTTATTTCAAAATTTATCAATAATGATATGATCAAAATTTATACATCGGTAAAATAAATCATATAAATAAAAAAGACTCAAAGCATCGCACAAACTACTTAGCTAGTATATAATTATTAAAATCGGTTAATTTATTTTAATTTTTTAATTTTCAAATAGAAATTATTGAAAGTAGAAGATCAAATTAAAATGAACCAAAATTTTTAATAACTTTTCAATTTAATTTTTAGAAAACTAAGTTGAGAAAAGAAAAGAAAACTAAAAGCCAAGTTATAATGTCATATATATATATATATATATAGAGAGAGAGAGAGAGAGTAATTACATTATATATATTTTTTTATCATTTGCTAAGATTAATGGCGTAATGTATATTAATAAAATATATATTTAAAATATCCATAGAATAAAATTTATGAAAAAATGATGTAATATATATATTAAAATTTAAATGGATAAATAAAATCTACAAATAAAATGATATAATATATATTAAAGATTAAATGGATAAATAAGTGACTTCGAATTTATATCAGTTAAATGGGTATAAATATTCATATAATTACTAAATGGTGATAAATGGATAAATAGGTAATTTATCACTTTAATAATTTCACCCCATTCATACCCAACCATATCCACCAATTTACCACCCATAATTCGAAGTATAACTCAACTAGTTTATAAAGGAACCAAGTTCAAACAAGCCAAGTCAACACTCTACTAGACTCTCTTATTCTTAGGAGGAACTCAGCAGAACCTGCTGTTATGCTACATACTAGTATCCTATGCACCAAATAAAAAAAAAAAAAAACAATTGTTCCAAGAAACTACAAAAAAAAAACGAAACAAAAAAATCTTGAATAAAATAGTAAAAAACCAGTCAGCTAAAATTTAAAATTTCATACATCCCAAAACCCTTCAATGATAAGAGTTGCATGGTTCAACACTTCTGGAATGAGCACAATGCAAGATTAGGGTAGCCAATCAGAGCATGAAATTCAGAAATTCCACTGCTGCAAACAGTACCATGTAATATATATATATATATATATATATATATATATATAAAATAACTTAAGCAAAAACAGGTCAAAAAGTTGATATGGTGAGAGTCTTTAATTTTGGCTATGATTATGCTGACGTGGCAACTCATTTTTAAAAGTTTTGTTCAACCCATCTAATGTCAATATCTTGATTCATTCATTGATGTGTTACAAAAAACAATTAATGCTTCAAAATACAATTTTAATTTTTGTTCAACAATAATTAATACTTTTATTTACCTTAAATTATATATATAAAACAAACTAAAAGAATACCAACAATCCATTCCAATGGAAAAACAATAATATTATATTCCAAATAATAAACAATACACTAAAATTCACTGTACTAAATGACTAAATGTATCATTGACATTGAACTTTTTACTTTAATATCATTCAATAAATATAATTAACGACACCACCACTAAAAAATATAAAATTTCACTTCAATACCCTCAAACAATTCAACAGCAACTTATCGCCTAGTTTAAATATAAAATCAAGGTGACTCACTATCAACTTTCACAAATCAGCTTCTGCTGTCTTTACTGAGCTTATGACAAAAGAGAGACCATTCAAAATAACATGTCCACAAAGATAAAATTCATCCAAGGTAACATAGTTTTGAAAATATCAATCTTGCAACGAAACGAAAATTAGACAATTTACCAGGCAACAGTTTAAGGTTAAAGCTATTTGAAGGCAAAAGTAATAAGAACATAAAGATTGTAAATTAAAATTGAGATAGGTGAATAAACTACTGACAAGTATATCAAAATTTATCCCAAATGCTCTGATCAATAAAAGAAACCCAGTACTTTGCCTCCAACATTCTTTCTTCTAGCTTCTTCATGATCCATGATTCCAGCAGATGTTGTCAGCACGATATAGCCAAACTGCATACATTTTATCATAAAGTTACAGATCTTCAGAAGGAGGGGCCAAAACAAAAGACTAATGGCTGATCCAGTGGCCTACAAATACACATAATAGAACGCCCATATCTACAAATAAGCGTTTAAAAGAATAACATGTTGATTCCAAGGAAAACACAAGTGCCAATGCACAAAAATAACACACTTCATTTCAAACATTAACATGCATAAGCCCAAAGAGAAAGAATTGATCAGTTACGACAAACTAGACCTAAGAAACAAAAAGAACCCATCAAATTGCCTTCCAATCCTAAACATATGAACGAGAACTCAGACCAACTCTCAGTTCTACCATTGAGCAATAAATTTCCTATGAAATTATAATCAATATGTTAAATGTTTTCTACATACTGAGTGTGTCTAAGACTAACCTGTCGTGAAGGAAGCAACCTAGCAGTCCAACCTTCAATCTCTTTCACTCCAATATCGAAGCGAGGACTGATGACACCACATTTGTTCAGCCGTCCATTCAGTTCAACAACAATTTTTCCAGCTCTATGATCGTCAACATACTCGAACTCTCCAATATACCCTGCAACATCAATACAAATATAAATCAACAAACTTTACAATCTCCCTCGGTATCCACTACTTAATTAAAAGAATAACAGGCATATGAACAAACCATGCTTCTGCATAACCAAAAGAAACTTGATGATCACTTTGGAGGATGGCCTGATCATAACTTGTCGTTTACCGATCTTCTCCGCGTTATACATGCTCTTAAGAGCATCATTCAAAACACTGACTCTCACCATTCTTCCGAGTGCAAGCTACTGAATATCCCAACAAAATTCAGCTATAGAAGATTTCAGTAGCTTCAAATATATGCTATTTACAATTTAACAGCAAGAAAGAATATCTACACATCAATAAGAAATAAATAAAAGAAGAGAAGATTTCAGAAGCTTCAAATAAATAGAAATCGCAATTTTATGGGTTCGCTTTTCAATCATTCTTCAACATAAATTTACGCATCTCCTAAATCAAGTACCGTTGCAAGTATATCAAAATCAAACAGTATTTTAACAAGAGATATTTACCGGCGACAAGATATGAGAGACCCGTCTGGTTGCGAGAGAAGAAGCAGTGGCTCGGCGATTAGGGCACACAAGAGCGTTATTTAGTTTATTTAGTTTTCGTGTTTTACGAATTTACCCCTAGAGTTTAGCTACTCGAGCTGGGCTGACTGCTGGACAGGCCTGCATACTTGGACTTCAAGATTAGCAGTATGGATGAGTATTTAAAAGAGACTTCTCTTTACAACTCTGGTTCTCTCCTTACACGACCATAAAATTTGATAAATTAATTTATTTATGTATTTTGAGTTTATTTTATTTTTTTTACTTTTATTATTTATATACAATCATTAAAAATTATCATATTTTATAAATTAATTAAAATTTATGCACAATCTTTTTATATTATTAAAGTTTATCATGTTATAAAGTTTTTCTATTGAAGTTTATCACATTTTATAAATTAACTAAATGAAATGTTTTTGTTTTAGGTATTAATAGATCCAACCACATTAATACTTCGTATTGTGTGCAATTAACATAATATATTGATATGATTGTATTCAAGTATGAGAAGTCTCATATACTAATCGTATTAAAATATTTGAATAATTATGTTTTAATATTGTAAATATTGTCAGACAATAAATAATCAATTTAAATGACACATGATATTTAATTAATAATATTTAAATCTTTTTCTAAAATATAGTTTTTTTTATTATGGATGTTAATATAAAGTATTTGTCTCATTTTGATAAGTTATTAATGTATTTGGGGGTTATGATAAAAATGAAAAATGAGAGTTTTAAGATAAAAAGGGTTGTGTAATTGAAAATGAATTATAAAAATCTTTTATGATTAAAAAAATGGTTCTAAAAATTAAAATGTTAATGCAGAAAAAGTGAGAGTTGTGAAAAGAAAATTATAGAAAAAGAGAAGTTGTAAAAAGAAAGGGAGTCTAAAGAGAAAATTAAAAGTTAAAAATAAAATGTTCCATTTTTAAAACCTGCTCAGTCAGTAAACCAAGTGATCAACTGATTCTCAATTTAATTTGTTTAATCAATTCAATTCAGTAGTTTAAAAATAAAAAAATTATGAAATATTTAAAATAATCCTAACACTATTTTATAAAATAAATAATTATAATATTTAAAATAAAAAATAGACTAATTCTAATTGAAATGAAAAAAAAATAATTTAATTTTTAGTTTTATGAGTCTGGTTGATCATCTGATTTTATTTTTAAATTATTGATATGAAATTTGTTTATAAAATATTCTCCAAACTAAAGGTGAGCATAAAATATTGATATTTGTAAATTAAATTAAAAAATTGTACATCGTCTGAACAAAAAATTAAACTAAATCATACTGTAACTATCTCAAATTGAAAAACTATAACTCTTCCCCCATCTCCCCACAACACACACACATACATATATATATATAGTAATCTAACAAGAAATATTTATCGACGACAATATATGAGAGACGCGTTTGTCTAGCCGCGGAGTCAAAGAGGAAGAGATGCAATTTGGCGTCTAGGGCATACAAGAAAGCTTATATAGGTTTATTTAGTTTTTATGGTTTACGAATTTGCCTGTATAGTTTATCTAAGTTAAGTTGAGCTGGACCAATCTGGATATTTGAACTTCAAAATTAGCAGCATGAATCAATATTTTTAAAACTCGATCAATCACTAAATTGAGTGATTAATTGACTCTCGATTTGATTTAGCTAATCTTTTTTATTCAATAGTTTACAAAAAAAATGAAATATTTAAAATAATTCTAAATAAATATTTATAAAATAAATTTTATTTGTAATATTTAAAAATAAAAATAGTCTAATTCTAATTGAACTGATAAATAATTTAATTTTTAGTTTTATTAGTTTGATTAATCAATTTGATTTAATTTTTAAAATATTGATATGAAATTTTTTACAAAATATTGTCCAAATTAAAGGTGAAGGCAGAATATGAAGATTTTCTAATTGAACTAAACTGAAATAAGAGATTTTATATTATCCAAACTAAAATTAAAAATTTTTTAAATTAGTGGTGAGAACTGTATCAAATATTTTATATTAAATGAACTAAAATTAAATTGAATTATACAACGACTATCTCAAATATATATATATATATAGAGAGAGAGAGAGAAATTGAATTGAATCAAACTGAAATAAAAGATTTTATATTATGTAAACTAAAAATTAAATTGAATTATATATATATATATATATAGACACACACACTCACACAAGAAGTTATAGACGTAGATAATTAACAACGAGAAAAGATGAGAGATGCCTTCTCAGCTGGCGAGCCAAAGAATGCACAACCACGTTTTAACGATTAGGGCATACAGGGAAGCTCATTTAGATTTATTTAGTTTTCATCGTTTTACAAATTTGTCTTTAGCTAACTCAAACTAGATTGATTGCTGATAGGCCAGATACCCAACTCCAAAATTAGTAGTATGAAACAATATTTTTAAAATCGAATCAATCAGCAAATCAAGTGATTAATTGATTCTTAATTTGATTTATCTAATCAATTTGATTTAATAGTTTAAAAATAAAAAAATTGAAATAGTTAAATAAAATATATTTATAATATTTAAAAATAAAAATCTAATTTTAATTGAATTGATAAATAATTTAATTTTTAATTTTATCAGTTAGATCGATTAATGTGATTTCACTTTTTAAAATGTTAATATGAAATTCTTTATAAAATATTCTTCAAACTAAAAGTGAATGCTGAAAATTAAAGATTTTATATTATTTGAATTGAAAATTATATTGAATCATACTGTTTGTGTGTATATATATGTGTGTGTATGTATAATATTTTTCCAATTTAATAGCCAATAAGTAAGTTATGGGTTATTCCTTATAAAATTATTTATTTATTTTTATCATCAAATAATTAAAAGTGATAGATTTAGATTTAATAGCAAATAATATTTTAACATTAAGTCATAGACGAAAATATTTACCATTAAGCAAAATTGAAGATGCTTCTGGTTGGCGCAGCTGAATAAGAAGCAACAGCAGTTTGGCAATTAGGATTTTTATTTTTATTTTAAGGTTATTCGATTTTAGAGCATCTCTAATAATGTTTCTTTTATTCTAAAAAAATATCTTTTACATAATAAAAAGTATCTTAAAAAATCTTTAAATATAAAAAGTGAAAAAATTTGTATAACTTTTATAGACTCTTGATATTTTTAACATTTATTTTGGTTTTATCCAGTAAATATTAATACTCAATAAAATAAAATAATTATTATAAAATGAAAGAGAAAAATTTTTTAATAAACAAAATAAAATAGATAAATATCAATTAATATTTTGTATATGAAATTAAAATATTTTGATGATAATTAAAGTATAGAGTTATAGAGAGTCAAACTAACTCTAAAATAAAAAAAAAATAAAGTGTATTGAACTTTTTTTTTTTTTTGTATTAATTCTTTAAAGAAAAAAATTTTTAAATGAAAAGATTATTGGAGATACCCATGGAGTTTAGCTAACTCTAGCCGGGCCCAACTGATTGCTAAACAAACTAGACACATGACTTTAAAATTGATAGTATGAAATAATGATTTTAAAATTAAATTAGTAAATTGATTTATTGATCGATTTTTAATTTGATTTATTAAATTGATTGAATTTAGTATTTTAAAAATAAAAATATGAAAAACTTAAAATACTTGTTAAAAAACATTTATGAAATAAAATATATTTACAATATTTAAAATAAAAAATAAATTTGAAAAATGGTTTAAATCTAATCGAACATGTTAATAATTTAATTATTAATTTTTATCAATTTGATTGATCAAGCTGATTTGGTTTTCAAAATATTAACTTGAAATTCTTGATATTATCAAATTAAAATATTTTGATGTAAAATATTCTTGAAGCAATAATACTCATTTATTGACTATTATATAAATGGAGATGGGTCTGGTTGGTAGTGCCGAAGAAGAAGAAGCAGTATTTGTGATTTAGGGCTTATAAGAAAGGTGTTATTTAGGTTTTATTCATTTTCTTCTTTTACAAATTTGCCGCTTTGGGTTTAGCTAATTTGGGCCGAGCCAGGCCGAGATGAATCCTAGATTGGCCATACATGGATTTCAAAATTTGCAGCATGAGACAGCGTTTTCAAAATTGGATACATCACTAAACTTATTCAATAATTTAAAATAAAAAAATATCAAAACAATTTTAAAAGATTATAAAAATATTTTAAAATAAAAATATATTCATAATAGTTAAAATAAAATATTTTTAAAAATGAATTTGAATCTAATTAAATTGGCTAATAATTAAATTCGTTTATATATTCATAACTAAAAATATTTTTATTGATTTGGTTGATCAATTTGTTTTAATTTTCAAAATATTGATATGAAATTCTTTACAATACTAAATTAAAATTTATTAATATAAAAAAATTTTCTCAAGTAAAATAGTCATTCATTGATTATTGTATCGTTCAAAATGAGATGAATTTACTATTTGTTATTAAATATTTGATTCCTACCCCTAAACCCATTGTTTAATATCAATTTAAGTTTAATCAACAAGCAACTATATAATATAACAAGCTTTGTTTCACTTATGATAATTGAACTTAAAATAAGTTTCAATATAACTATATCAAAAACCTTTTTACTAATGAAGAATCATTTTTCATTTTATTTTTTCATGAACAACATTTTCATAATTTTTTAATTTAAAAAATATTTTATTTTATAAAATTAAAAAAATCATATTTTCTATTTGGAAAACTACAAAACTTGTTTATATTGTCATATTTTCTATTTTATACTAGCACTTAATTTATAATCATAGTGTCACTTTATCACTCATTACTCACTTTGTAATTAATTATTTTCTTCTAATCATCTCTTTCAATTATTTTAAATGATACCAAATCAAATTAAAATTTTTGTCATCAAATTTTTGTATAATAGATTTACTTTTTTATTTCAAATTGACGTTAATAAACTACTGAGTTGGATACTGGGTAGTCCAGATGAGTTTTCTTAGATTGTGGATAAGTGGCTTGAATGTCTATAATTCAAATTTTGCAAGACAAATGCAGGTGAGAGAGAAATTCGACTTTTATGTCAAAAATCTACTATGATGCTTTATTATTATGGCTATGAATTACTTATCTTTTATTGTGTTGTCTATACTTGTGAGTTGGATTGGTGATACTTAAATATTATTATTATTATTGTTATTATTGCCATGAATTGCTTATCTTTCATTGTTTTGTCTATACTTGTAGTGTTACTTAATTGTGGTAATGTTATAGATCTATCAATATATCGTTAAATTTAATTATTGCAGTAAAATACAACTAAATTTGATATATGAAATAATACTTAAAATAATAATTGTTAATAAGTATGTACCATTTATTCTTTCCACATGAAAAAACTTTCAAGTGTTTAAAAAAAAAAAAAAGAGAAACAAAAACTCAAAAGGCCAAACAAAAAAAATCCAATGTAAACCAGGCTATGGTGAGAATATCACACATTAAAAACCGGCTCTCACGCTTGAAAGAAGAGTATGGCTATGAAAAAATTAAGCAAAATCTTTAAACTTGCTATGAAAAAATTGCAAAATCTTTAAACTGGCTATGAAAAAAATTAAGTTTCTTCAAGCTCGACAGATATGGAAAGTGACCAACGATATTTAAAACCCTTGCTGCAACTAGATAGTTGATGGGAGGCTGATACTCGTGGAAGTTGAAAAAATTACGAGACCCAC
>CATIWR010164378.1:0-32495 GCA_949677035.1 Omphalea diandra | reverse complement strand
ATATATATATATATATATATATATGATATTTGCATTGTGTTAATCTTACATGCATTGGCATAAAGGAGTATGGATGCACCTGATAGAGTTCATACTGGCCCAAAGGTTAGGGATGAGTCTGTTGAGTCGGTTCATGCACATGAGCATGTTGACCATGTTACAGTTTTCATCTCAATTTGTAGTATGCACCCTTTGATGATTGGTAAAGGCTTTAGATCTTTTGCTAATTCAATGGCATTAGAGGAATGGTCTTAAGAGGCATAACTGGCTCCATGATGATAGCATGAGTTACTTCCTTAAGGATATTTTTATGTAAGTTTTTCTCACTACTTTTTAATTTCTCTAACCATAACAACACATTTTTCAATAAGAATCTTCATAGTTAAGTTTGAAAGGATGCGTAAGTAGTTGTATCATACAAGATCAGCCTCTTAATAATTACATTGTCAACGAACAAGATGTCTACCACCATTTATATATCTTTAAACTTTTTGGTGATGTTTGAATCTCCTAACTACATATTCAATTCAATAGCTCCTAAAACATTCACCTTTATCCATCTGAGACATGTTAAGGGCATTCAAACTAGGCATAACTTGTTAAGATATTGATTGAAAGCTTTGTATGATTTAGCAGTTAGCGTATTGATTGAGCTACCTTAGATATCACAGGCATTGATTTGTTTACTATAGCCCAAAATTTGAACCTCAATAATCAGGCAATTTTGTAAAATAGAAAAAAAGAAATAATGTACCTGAGCATCAGAAAGATGTTATTAAAGAAGTGTGAAAGTTGTTCCATCAGCTTTATTTGAGAAGTCCAATATTCAAACTGAATGGCTAATATAGTCTTAGAAAAAAAATCATTTATCCAGTGCATATTTTCGAATATAACATAATTAAAATGCATGTGATTTGGGTTAAGAATGTTACATTAATGGTTGTTGGAAATCCTCAATGCCTGTTGGACTTCAACATTAACCTTTATTGAGATTTGAACAATGCCCGTTATAGATTCTAAGAGGATGTGAACTTGATGCTATATTTTTCAAGATCTTCAACGATTATTGGTGAACTTCCAATACTTATTGAAAAAGTCTTAATGCCTATTGTGCTATTGGGAGTGTCTCGTTACAGGGTTTGTAAACTTTAGCTCAAACTATAAAGCTTTTTCCAACACCCGTTGGTAAGATCCAATGTCCATTTTAAGATCTTGAGAGTTTTGCCCGATTCAAGTCACTTAGTCCAATGCTTGTTGCAAAAATCGACACCTATTAAGAAATAAAGTACTACACTCATTGCAAAATTGCAATGCCCGTTACAAAGTTCAATGTCCATAGCCTATGTGATTGAGTTATCTAACGCCTGTTGTTTTTTAGGACAATGCTTGTTAGGAGATCTAGAAGACTTTGCTTATGTTAGGGTGATATTCTAACGCATGTTATGTTCCTTCAATGCCTGTTGCTAGAGCCACAATGTCTATTGAAATATGATAACACCCGTTTAGTTTGCTTGATGTTTTCCCTTTAAGATTTAGAGTTTTCAAACATAACTCTGTCTCCATTTATCATGGTATAATGAATTGATGTACCTGCAATAATTAGCATATTAGACCTCTTGGATGTGTTTGTGATCATCAAAACAAGACTTGGAACCTAAAGGTTCAATATTTTCCCTCTTTTTAATGTTGACAAATAATCTAGCAAAGTCAATTAATCTTATGAAACCAATGGATGAACATCATATAATGAAATCAATAAGCATATCACTATGTTCAAACAATTTGATTTACCAACAAGTGCGCACATTATATCAATATGTTCATATTACTATTACTCCCCTTTAATCTCATATTATATGCACTATTATAATAAGTTCACATTTTATGTTACACCATTATTCTTCTCAATATTGAGTTCACTTTTCTGTTATATCATTATCTATATTAAGTTCACATTCTTGTTATACTATTATACTTCTCCCTATTTCACCATATAGAGTTCACATGTCTAATTGACCATCATCCTTATTAAGTTCATATACCTTCTCCCTCTTTGTCATTATAAAAAAGAAACAAACAGTAATCGCAATAACAATAAAAAAAAATTAAAGAGAATCAAATGGACAGAGAATTAACTTTTTGTTTCAAACATAAATATTATCCATTACATTAGCTATTTTTGACAACATGAACAAAGGAAATAAAATAAATATGCAACATGAGAGGGCAACGTTTAAGATGATGAGGGAAGCATTTAAATTTGAAGTTCTACAGATGGTGCTCCTCCTTAGGCTCATTGGTTGTATCTGGTTCAGATGGAGCCACTTACTAATTGTTAGTACTTAGAGTCCCTGGTTGTAGGTTCGACCCTTCTACTATCTAGTCTAATGTTTGGTTGATGTCCTTTATATCTCTTTGAAATTTTTGAACTTTCTAGTGTAAAAATGTATTAAAGGACTCAACTGTTTGAACAACATTGGAAAGAATTTCCAATTGCTCAAACACCTTTTGCTCAAAGGGAGTGATAGATGGAGTAGATGTTGGAGGAGTACTGGTTCCAATTCCTTCTACTATAGCAACCCCTACCCTGGCTGCCTCTTCAACATCCTTATTTTCCTCTTCCTCTTGAGGAATCTCACATTCCTTATACACTTTCTTGATCAATCCTGAATCGTCTTTGTAAAATCTATATGCTTAGAAGCATCTTCTCACAAATGGACTCATTATGAGGTAGCTTTTCTGGCACTATGTCCTTTTCTTCAAGCTCTTCCTCAGATTGGGGGATAACCTTACAAATTTAGTAATCTTCGTGATGTAGTGACCCATCACAAACTCATTTACCTTGTCCACTTGCCCATTAATTCCTTGCATCAAGAGCAAGAAAGTATTTACCTTCTACTTGTTCTTTATGCACTAAAGGTATAATAAATCAATTATGGTGCAGTATTAGATAGACCCCTATCATTTATGTTCCAGGTGATGAACCTGTGGGCAATCCTTAAGGCTTGACTTTTTATCTTGGAAGCCTTATTGTTGTTGCTATTGTAGTTGCTCCTTCCATCAGTGATGGACTTTCAAAATTGGTTAACATCAACTTTGAAAGTTGGAGGAGGCTCTATTAGTCCAGACGTTATAGCATCGAAGCACATTGTTAAGTTGTTTAGTTTGAAGGTTTACTTCTTTCCAAATAACCTAAATTTTATTAACCTTCTTGAGCATAAACATAATAATCCCTACCTAATACCTCTAAAGTGGTGAAGAACTCCATAGTAAGTTCCAAGTAGGAAGGTTCTCTTAGATGGTAGAACAGTTCCCATTCTATCCCGACTATTAGCTCTTTCGCCTTTTGAGCTTGCCCATTTCTTTATAGATCATTTCATTCTAAGAATTTGCCACCTTTAAGATGTCTTTTAGCAATTTAATAGTTAGTTCCTTCTCTTTTTTACTCTTGTGATGGAATTGTTGAATCAGGGGAGGCTTATGCTCTGTTTCGGTGGCCTTCACTTTCCTTTTAGATTCTTTGCTAAATTTGGGTTTCTTAGACTATTGTTGGGTTGTAGAGGATTCTGCAGCTTTTTTTTTTTTGAGCTACCATTGCTGCTAGGTTTTCTTATGTTGCGGAGCTTGAGTAGGATGGTTAGAGGTTCTTTCTAATTGGTTGCTTGTACTTTTGGTGGAGTCTAGTTTGGGTACCATTTGATTAGGTAAGAAAGCATTTGATGTAATGAAATATATAGAGACTAGTAACTGAACTTAAGAGAAAAAAATAAAAAGTAAAGCAAAGTAAAAAGTAAAACAACTTTAGGGCTAAAGGGGTTCAAATAAAAGTTTA
The DNA here is from genome assembly GCA_949677035.1 of Omphalea diandra. Taxonomy (NCBI): domain Eukaryota; kingdom Viridiplantae; phylum Streptophyta; class Magnoliopsida; order Malpighiales; family Euphorbiaceae; genus Omphalea; species Omphalea diandra. The sequence continues at coordinate 28,663 of CATIWR010164378.1, read as the reverse complement.
ATGAGTTCTTCTGTTTTAAAAATATGACTATTAGGAGTGTTCAATAGTTGTTGCGCTTTAGACAATGGCAGTCGGACATGACTGTTATCTTGCTTTTATAAGTGCTTTTCAGCCAACAGTGATGGTTGTTCGCATCAGCCATTAGGTGAGGAACAATAGTAGTTGGATATTCATAATGCTTGTAGAGACTAACAAAATCAAAATTGAGGAACTCATAAGTAGCACAACGGTTGTTGGTAGAAATGCAATGGCCATTGGCCATGTTTTTCAAACAAAACTTAGTTCAAAAATAATTTTAATAACTTAGCTATTGAATGTTATTAATCAAACTCTATGATATAGTCATAAATTCAATTAACATATGGACGGTTTGATTAATAACATATCTAATTAAAATCTTTAGCTATTAAATCTAAAGACTTTAATGGTAATCAATTCAATCAACAATGATTACATATCTCACAATAATGATCAAATATAGATTGAGAAGAGGAACAAAAAGAACCTATTTGAAGCTAATCCAGGGTATTTCCATCAATCATACTAAGTTCTCTTTTGATGAATTGCATCCTTTCATCACAAAGAGGTTTAGTAAAAATATCTGCTAATTGATGGTTAGTATTAATAAATTTTAACACAATATTACCATTATTAGCATGATCTTTAAGAAAATGAAGTCTAATGTCTATATATTTGCTCCTAAAATGTTGTACGATATTTTAAGACAAATTAATGTTATCAGTGTTATCACACTTAATGGCAATTTGATTTACTTCTACTTTGTAATTAAGAAGTTGTTGTTTCATCCATAGGATTTGTGTACAATAAAGGCTAATTGTCACATACTTAGCTTTAATAGTTGATAAATCAACTAAAATTTTCTTTTAGCTACTCCAAGACACTAAGCATTGACTAACTAATTGACATGTGCTTGAAGTGTTCTTTATATCTAAGGTACACTTAATAAAATCAATATAAAAAAATGCATTCAATTCAAATGATGAACTCTTAGGATACCAAAGTCTTAAGTTAGGAATACCAATAAGGTATTTAAGTATGTGTTTCATAGCATGCAAATGCAACTCTTTCGGATTAGATTGATATCTAGCACACAAACAAACATTAAACATGATATCAGGTCTAGTGGCTGTGAGATAGAGTAGACTACCAATCATACCTCTATATAGCTTTTGGTCCACAATCTTACTATGTTCATCCATGCTTAGCTTGATGTTAGTGCTCATAAGAGTTTTGCATTATTTGTTGTTTTTCATGTTAAATTTTTGATTAGTTCCTTTATATATTTGGTTTTGTTAACGAAAATTCATTCCTTTCCTTGCTTGATTTGTAACCCAAAGAAGAATTTGAGTTCTCCAATCATGCCCATTTCAACTCATTCTTCATTACCTTAGAGAAATCTTCACATAAGTAAATATTATTAGCACCAAATATGATATCATCTACATATATTTGCACTAATAATAAGTCCTCATTTTTTCCCTTATAAAAGAGAATTGTGTCTACCAAACCTTTAGAGAAATCTTTCTCTACCAGAAAGTTGCTTAACCTTTTATACCAAGGTTTTGGAGCTTGCTTTAAGTTATATAGGGCTTTAATGAGCTTAAACACATCATTAGGAAAGCAATGGTTTCAAAACTAGGGGGTTATTCAACATACGCTTCCTCATTAATGTAGCCATTTAGAAAGGCACTTTTGACATCCATTTGATATAACTCCAAATTCAGGTGAAATGCAAATGCAAGTAAAATTCTAATAGTTTCTAATCTAGCTACAAGTGTAAATATCTCATTAATGTCAATTCCCTCTTCTTGGTTATAGCTTTTGACTACTAACCAAGCCTTGTTTGTAATAATAATTCCATGTTCATCAAGTTTATTTCTAAAGACCCATTTAGTTCTAATAACAGAATGATTATAAGGTATAGGAACTAAAGTCCACACTTTGTTCCTCTCAAATTGATTGAGTTCATCTTGCATAGCAAAAACCTAATGTTCATCTTTAATGGCCTCATCTATGGTCCTAGGCTTTAAAAGGGAAATAAAAGCAAGATTAGTACATGTATTTCTAAAGGATGATATAGTTGTTACCCTACTTGATGGATCACCAATAATAAGATCTCTTGGATGATCTTTCTTAAAAATCTAATCCCCTTTCAAACTAAGTTTACTCTTTATTAAGAGTAGGAAGAGGTGGATCTTTATTTCCTTTTGTTCTTATGTTTTATAACTTATCCACATTCTTTCCTTCTTTTTTAATGTTTAGCTCACTTGTAGGACTTGTAAGACCATCAATATCTTCTTATTCTCTTGAAGAAGTGGGGTCAAATTCTTCAAATATAACATCTATAGACTCTTTTACAAAAAGTGTTCTCTTGTTAGAGACTCTATATCCTTTACTAGTAGTAAAATATCCAATGAAAATTCCTTCATCGGACTTAGAGTCAAATTTGCTAAGGTTGTCTTTAGTGTTTAAAATAAAACACTTGCAACTAAAGACTCTAAAATATGCAATCTTAGTCTTCCTATTGTTCCATAACTCATAGAAGGTTTTCTTCAATAAGGGTCTCGCCAAGACTTGATTTAAGATATAGCATGAAGTGTTTACAGTTTTAGCCCAAAAATACTTAAGAAGATTGTACTCATTTAACAAGGTTCTAGCCATTTCTTGATATGGTGTTATAGACTTAAAAATTTATGTGAGATGCCATTCTCATCACAAAAGCTATGAAACTTAACAATCTCAAACTCTCTACCATGGTTACTTCTAATAAAAGAGATTTTTTAAATCCGTTTGGTTTTGAATTTTCGTGGCAAAGGTCTTAAAAACATCAAAATAAGAATCCTTGTGTGGAAGGAATAATACCCAAGTGTATCTAGAGTAATCATCTACTATGACAAATACATAATGCATGCCTCCTAAGCTAGAAACTTTAGTGGGTCCAAATAGATCCATGTGAAGCAATTGCAATGGTTTAGAAGAACTTACCTTGTTCTTAGCTTTGAATGAAGACTTGACTTGTTTACCTTTTTGACATCCTTTACAAACTCCTTACTTTGCAAACTTGATTTTAGGTAGACCTTCAACCAAGTTTCTTCTCTTCAGTTTATCAAGGAGTTATATGCTAGGATGTCGTAGCCTTCTATGCCAAGTTTTACCTTCATACACTATAGAGGCTAAACACTTTGCATAGTGGTTAACAAGAGAATTTAAATCAATCACATAAATATTATGGACTATTCTACCAATGAATAAAATTTTATTATCACTCATCCTTGACACATTGCATGATCGTGATTTAAACATAACTCTAAGGCCTTTGTCACACAACTGACTTATCCTTAGCAAATTGTGTTTGAGTCCATTAACAAGTAGTACTTTATCAAGGATAGGTCAACAACATCCTTACCAACTTTACTTATGCTAATAATTTTGGCTTTGCCATTGTCTCCAAATGACACATTTCTAAGTACTTTAGTTTTCTCCAATCATGTGAAAAACTTTCTTTCTCCGGTCATGTGCTTTGAACATCCATTATCAAGATACCATTCTTACTCTCCAACTTAGGATTTCATGCATATCTATAAAATAAAAGGAGTTATGTCTTAGGTACCCAAACCTTCTTGGGTCCTAGTGGGTTAGCTCTTGCCAATTGCTCATCATGCTTTCTATAATGGCAGTGATGGACAATGTGGCCACATTTACCACAGTAAAAACAATCACCATCAAAGTGAGCTAATGTTTTACTTCTAGGTGGAACATGTGCATAGTGTTTGTGGGACTTGTAACTCTTTTGAGTGATGTGTCTAGGAGTGTTTCTCATGTAAGACATCCTCTTGTGTTATATGTGTTGATATTTATAATTATACTAATTTTTGTTTTTTTTGCATACCTTGCCTTTTAAGCTTGTACGAATGGTACATATAAGCATAATTTGCTCTAGGAGGAACATGTCTCATTTATGTGTGAACATGTTGAGACTTCCCATTTATGCCATTTATCTTGGCATTTCCCTTCTTAGGAACTTTTAGAATTCTTATGGGGTTAGGAACATTATCCTCTTTAGCCTTAATAAAGACTATTTTGAGGGTATAAGGAGAAGTTGAAGTAGAGGTGTCATAGCTTAATCCATGCTTGATGGATGGGCTCCTTTAAACCTCAGGGATGGAGTCTAACTTCTCCTTTCCTTTGGTGAACTTGCTGAGGCTTTCCTTAAGATTAAGGTTCTCAGTTATGAGAGAATCAACCTCCTTAGCTAGAGTATTTTGACCTTTAGCATAATCTTTTAAAGATTTATTCATTTTTTTAAGAGAGGAGATGCTAGACTTAAGAGTCTCAACTTTCATAGTGAGCTTAGTGATTATAGAATATAGTTCATCTCTAGAGCAAGAATCAAAGGGATTTACCTCTTTGTCACTAGGGGTGTAATTTTCACGATATTTAAATGGCATATTGCCAAAACTGCATCGTCAATACCGATATCGATACCAATTGATACAAAAAATTTTCAGTATTAAAATTCAAATTTTGGCGGTATTGGTATTGATTTCAGTTTTTTGAAAAATTTAAATGGTATATTGTCGGTATACCATTTAATAACAAAAAAATGTTTATTTGGATGAAATTTATTTTTATTTTTTAGAATTGAAATTTGTTTATTTCGATGAATGTATTTGTTTTATTAACAAAAAATGTATTTGTAATATTATGTTGTGACTTGAATTATGATGTTTTATTTATTTTTTGTATTGATTTGAAAATCATTATTTCTATTGATTTAAAAAATATATTGTAATTTCGATATCGGTATTGGATACTACCAATACCTCATTATATTAATAGTATTGATTTTTACGATTTTCATCTTTAATGGTATCGGTATTAGTATTATATTTCTACGGTATCGGTAGTATGCGGTACTATAAAAAGTGGCAGTTTCGGTAGCCGCAGTATACCGATTACACCCCTATTTGTCACCATCACTTTCACTTTCACTTCCATTATGTTCACTTAAGGATTCATCTAATTGCTCCTCAGTTGCCATAAGACAAAGATTAGCTAATTCTTTTCTTGTTTTTTCCTCATTAGGTTCAGAGTCACTCGTATAATCCTAAGTAGCTTTGTACACTTCCTTTCCTTTATTGGAGGTGTGTTTTTTGGTAGGAGCCTTGCTCTTTTTGATCTTGGGACATTATGATTTTATATGCCCCTACTCATTGCATCCATAACAAATGAGTTGATTCTTACTATTTCTCCTCTTGTATCTTCTTGCCCTTTTATTCTTTTGGTTAGAGAGGAATCTTTTTACTTTATTGGTGATGAGGTCGAGATGCTCATCTCCACTACTATCTTTATCATCACTAGAAGAGGAATATGTTAGTAAATAAGAAGTAAATGTAGATTCAGAATGTACCTCTTTGGCTTTTAGTGCCAAATCTTTCTTTCTCATTTTTGTATTTTTTTTTAGCGTTTTGAGAGTAATTTCATGAGCCAATAGCTCTCCTATAAGCTCATCTAGTGACAAGGCTTCCAGCTTGTTGGCTTCCTTTATAACCATTTTCTTAACTTCCCACTTGTCTTTGGGAAGTGTTCTTAGAATTTTTGCTATCTTGTCCTCATTTGAATAAGACTTCCCTAAATTTTTTAGAGTGTCTTTGATATCTATAAATCTATTATACATCTCAATGATAGATTCACCACGTTGATATACAAATGTTTCATACATGTATGTGTGCACTTGTGCCTTTTTCTTCTTAAATTCACTAGTTCCTTCATGCTAAGTTTGCAATGTGCACATTTGCAACTTAGCATATTAAGATTTATGGATTATACAAAAGAGAACATGCATTGCTCGTCTATTCTTTAGGTTAGCCTTCTTTTCTTCAACCGTCCATTTGCTTTTGGGCTTCGGTACTAAAACTTCTCTAACTAGTTTTGTTAAAAATTCTCTTCCTTCTTCGATAATGTCCCACAAATCAATGGTTTCACTGTCAAGAAAGATATCCATGCGATTCTTCCAGTACCCATAGTCATCTCCCTTAAAGAATGGTGGCTTATGGATAAATTGTGATTCTTCATGACTTGCCATGATATTTGCTCTGAGCACTTAAGCTTTGATGAACAGATTGACTCTGATATCAATTAATGTCTATTGATGCCATAAAAGAGGGGTTGAATAAGGCAATGATAAGTAAAATTATAATAAAAACTAAGTGCAAAAATAATGAAGAACCATGATAAGAGATTTATAGAGGTTCAACATAACTTGCCTGCATCCTCTATTTTAATATTCCTACTAGAGCCTTCACTAACAAGATAGCTTTAGGTGCTATCAACCACCTTTAGAATAATAGTTTCTGGGCACTACAAAGCTGTTACAAGTAGACTTTCGAGCGCTACTAAGAACTTTTTTGAAATTAGTTTCTAGATATTACCTTACACCTTTTAGAAAGTATGGTTTTTTGATCTCCTAACCAAGGATTTCCTCAAACAAAAATTACAACTTTAAAGATGAGGATGACACTCTCACTCAAGTAATAAAAAACTTTAAAGTACACTCATAAAATATGCTTGATATGGTTAAGAGTATTGAAAGAAAGTTTGGAAAGCTTATACTTCAAACTTTGTTTTTGAATAACACTTATAAGCTTTAACAATTATCTTTTTTTGATTGTTTGATCACTCTTGATTCACCCTTTTTTATTTTGAAAATAGCTTTCACAATAAAACAGTTGCTTAATAGAACATTTTCTCTATTTCTTTCCATTAAGAGTGGGTCTTTTTATAGTTTGAAACAGAGAACTAGCCATTTGAAATAAGTTGTCACTTTATATCATAGATGTAGACATTCAATGCTTGTTGGAAATTCTCTACGCCTATTATTGAGTCATCAACCATTAATGATATCTTAAAAATGGGTGATTGTCAAGCAAAATACAACGTCAATGGTCATTGGTATTAACAAAATGCTCGGTGGAACTAGTTGCTAGAAAGAAGTTTGTCTTGACACTCCTCTTTTGACTTTCTCATTTGTTTATTCAATTAATCTTTAATGGCTATTGAAAATCCTCAATGCCTGTTGGACTTCAACATCAACCTCTGTTGAGATTTGAATAGTGCCCATTATAGATTTCTAAAAGGATGTGAACTTGATGCTCTGTTTTTTAAGATCTTCAATAGTAATTCAACAACTGTTGGTGAACTTCTAATACCCATTGAAAAAGTCTCAATGCCTATTGTGCTATTAGGAGTGTCTCGTTAGAGGGTCCAAAAACTTTAGCTCAAACTAGGAAGCTTTTCTAACACCCATTAATAGGATCCAATGCCTGTTTCGAAATCTTGAGAGTTTTGCCCAATTCATGTCACTTATTGTAATGCTTGTTGTGAAAATGCAACAACTATTGAGAAATCAAGAACAACACCTGTTGTGAAGTTCAATGTCCATGGCCTATGTGATTGAGTTATCTAATGCCTATTGTAGTTAAAGACAATGCTTGCTAGGAGATTCATAAAACTTTGCTCATGTTAGGGTGATATTTCAATGCCTATTATGTTCCTTTAACGCCCGTTGCTCAAGCCACGATGCCTGTTGAAATATGACAACACCTGTTGGATTGTTAAGCTCAGTTTACTTGATCTTTTCCCTTTAATACTTAGAGTTTTCAAACATAACTCTTTATTTATCATGGTATAATGACTTGATGTACCTGTAAGAATTAACACAAATAACTTGGACAAAGGTTAGCTCTTAGACGTGTTTGTGATCATCAAAACAAGACTTGGAACCTAAAGGTTCAACATCAACTACTAAAATTTCTCAATTTTGTTGAAATAAATGAATTAAAATAAAATTAATATTCAATGACTAAATTGCATAAAATTGATTTTAAATGACCACAATAGAATTTAACCTATAATTAAGTGACCATTAAGATTAATTAGTCACTTATGTTTTCAATAATAATAATAATTCTAAATAGAGAAACCAATTATTACAATTTTAATTTAACAAATAATTATTTTTTCAATTGATAGAAAACTATTATTACACAGATTAAAAGTTCAAAAAATGCAAAAACTAATGGGGAGAGCATGCAAACTAAGCAATAGGTAGACTTGCCCTGCCAAGTTGCCTAGCTAAACAATTAATTAATTTATTGCACTATCATTCAATAACATAAATCCTAACTAGGGAAAAAGAAGAAAATCTTCCTTTTACTTGGTGAATTAAGCCAAAAATATTCTAAGAATCCATCTTATAATTCTTCAATAAATTAACAATAAAAGTATCCTCAAACAGATGAACAAAGTGATCGATGTGCAGACCCTCAATGAGGTAAAGTCCCAACATTATGGTAATATTATTAGCAACAATGTTTTGAAAATTGAACCAAATTGGTCAATCGAATAGAGTGATAATCAAACTAATCGGATTGGTCAAATTGTGAACTAGTCAATCAACCAGTTCACTGACCAGTTCGATTTAAAAAACATTGATCAACAACATCTTTAGATGGAAGAACTTTACTATAAATGAAGCCATCCATTAACTCTAGATTATGGTTTTTAACCAAAACAATAATAAAGGTTCTTTTAGTTTATGTTATAAGCTGCACAACTATATCTAAACCTTCCCACTAGTATGTCCTCTTCATTTTCCCTAGCTTGGGGAGAAATGAAATTATTAAGACCATTAGATTATGCATATAAGTATTCATACCATAGTAAATCCCCATGCTTGGCAATGTTAATAGGGCTTTCCTTTCTATTCGTGAAAACTAGTTGGTTTTTAGCCTTCTAGATGCACTATAAAATGAAATTGATCCTGATTAAAATATCCTCCCATAACTCCTCTCCAGATCTTAAGCATTCAAACCCACCAATCTTTCATATTGAAAGTTAAAGCAATTATAGATTAGTAAGTCAATAAAGAAGCAAACCAAACCATTCTTGTAATGTGACACATAATGAAGAGGTGTTCAACAGTTTCAACTTCCTTATGACACATTGGGCAAAGGTTTGAAATCTTCATCCCTTCATTTACCAATACCTACACCACTAGAGGCTAATTCTTTAACAACTTCTAAGGGAAAATTTTAACCTTTAGAGGCAAGGATAATTGTCGAATCCATTTATAGAATTTAGGGCTAAAAATTGAGGTTCTAGATGTTCCACTCCTTACTTGTTGATTCTTACAATAAAACAAGTTATATGCTAATTTGACCAAATAAGCCCTACCAATTGTGACGCCAAATCCATATTTCTTTCCTTAAAGGAATACTTATAGGAGTGAGTTCTATAGGTTTGGACTATACTTTAAAAACATTGTCAGTTAAAGCCTCCAAGTTCTATTTATCACCTTGAATCAGATCACTCACCTTCATGCCACTATAGATAGGGAGACAAGAGAAGGTAATTTAAAATTGAGAGAGGGAATCCAGGGCTTATCCCAAATAAAGGTTTATCTCCTCTCATTGATTTACTTTCTGGCTCCCAATTTCATAACTTGCCTAATAGTTAAAAGGCTCCTCTAACCCCAAGACGAATGACTGCTAGTTTTAACTAGCCAAAAATCCTCATTTAGGAAATAAATTGATTTCACAATTCTTACCCATATTGATCGAGGCTCAGTAATTAGCTTCCATGCTTGCTTAGCAACAAGAGCAAGGTTAAAATCACATAAGACCTTATACCCTATTCCTATTAGGAACATTAGATTAGATAAAGTTTCCTAACTATCCAACACTAACTTCCAGCCCTTAACCTCTTGACTCTTCTAAAATTTAGTAATCAAAGCAAGACATAGGAAAAATAGGAATAGTAGTTAACACTGACCTAATTATTATATCTCCTCCCCCGAAGGATAAAGCCTTCTACTTCTAAGCACCAATCCTTGAGATCAAACCATCTTTCAAATATCTAAACATATCCCTCTTACTTCTCCCCCATAAGGCTAGACTTCTTAGGTATTTGCGTCTATGTCACTTTCAATATCTCTTCAACCAATAACTTAGTGTGATAAGGAATAGATTTGCCAAAAATAACCCTTGACTTAGCAAAATTAAATAATTGGCTAGATGCAACTTGGAATTCCTAGAGTGTCGGTTTAATATTTGCCTACCTTTTTCACTCTTGCATGGACACATAGGATGGCATCATTAACAAACAACATATAGGAAGGAGGAAGGCTTCTATTGCTAATCTTGATGTCTTTAAAACTTCCCAAATTAATAACCTTCTAAAGAAAAACAAAGAGAGCAAGTAATAAATAGAAAAAGGTAAAGGGATAGTGGATCAAAAGAATGTTATAGTCAACAGTGGTCATACATTGCCTAAGTCTTTTGGATGGTTTAAAAGGAGTAGTAAGAATGCCATCAAAAGAATGTTATAGTCAACAGTGGTCACGCATTGCATAAAGAGGTGGACAAAATCATAATGAAAGCTCATCTTATGTAAAATAGCCTTAAGGAATTCCCAATTTACCCTATCATATGCTTTAATTATGTTAAGTTTTATTACAAGTTTGGCATTATCAGGAGTTGAAGATTTTTTTAAGTAATGGAGGACCTCATGAACAAATTAGAATATTCTCCTGGATATGCCTTTCAACGACAAAGGTAGTTTGGTTATCCTTAATGACGAATTAGAGAAAGGGCTTAATTCTGTTAATAAAAATTTTGGTAACAATTTTATAGCTAACATTATAGAGGCTAATTGTTTTATGTTGGTCTAAAGCATAATGGGTTAAGGACTTTAAGGATGAGGACAATGAAAGTTCTATTAAGATTCTTAAGTAAAAACTTGGAATTAGCAGTGTTTAATAACTTGAGTTACCTCACTTTTGATGATAGGCCAAAAATTTTGATAGAAAATTATTAGGAGACCATTTGTCTCTAGTGCTTTATTAGCTCCTGTGCTAAACATAATAACTTAAGTCTCATCCTCTATATTTGGCTTCAGAAATGACTCATTCATCTCATCATTGGCTACATTCTCAATACATTCCATAACTCTGCCCATGTTATCTATGGGTTTGGGTTTATTAATTTGTCAAAATTAATGGACCACCTCCATTTCAATGTCCTCCTATTAGTAGATCCACCTGTCATTGGAGATCCTCAAAGCTAAAATTTTCTTTGTATGTCTTCTTTGTATATTGGTGGAATGAAAGAATCCTGTGTTTTTGTCTCTAACATGCAACCATTAGATTCTAGACCTCTAGCTCCAATAAAGGTCCTCCAATCTCCACTGATGGTTTAATTGAGTCAAAAGTTCTTATTCCTCCATTTTATCCTAGTGCTACTGTTGTTGCAAATGCTTCAGTTGAGATAAATTGATTTAATTTTCCTCTTTGAATTCTCTACAGTCCTATAATGCCATGCTTGGAGCTCCTGCTTATAAGCCTCAAGTTTCTAATGTAGGATGTATTGCTTTGAGTCTCTTTACCATTGTCCCCAATAATATATAATACATTTTTAGCCATTTTAATTTAAACTCAAATCATCTTCTCTCTCTCTTGGTAATTCCTATCAAAAGCAAAATGATTAGCATATGGCTTCATGTTGGATATAAGCGTTTTCAAAAAGAAACTTGTATTTCATATTGGTAAAACCCTTATTAGTATATTGAAGGATTTGGTTAGGCCCTTCTTTTCTATTTTTCCATGTGAATAAGGGACCATAATGTACTCGAACCATTTCATACTCTCTTATCCTGTCCCTGAAATGTTCATTTGAGTTTGAGAGATTACTTTGCCCCATACTTTCTCCTTATCCAATCAGATAACATTAAACATGCCTCATCCAAAATTGCATTTAGCATTCTAACACTCCTAAGCACCTCTTCCTAGTAATCCATATTGAGACTCCTATAAAAAAATGTGTTGAACCATTATTTCCCAATACTCCCCAAGTTATAGTGAACATGAATCCAATTGATAGAGTGGTTAAAGACTTGCACCTCAATGTCATCCCCCTACCATAAAGTTAAGCGTCCTGCCACCCCTTATAGATTAACATACACCCCATATTGGAACCCCTATCTCCTCCTTAAGTTCTCAAACATGACCTCCTGTTGTTTTGTCTTTGAAAAAAACACCATTGTGAGCTTTAATTAGGTTTTTAAGATTATGAATTGTCAAGGCTTGTTCCAATCACTAATAAACATATGATACTCACAACTCTTCAGCGATTTTAGGTAAGCCACCAACAACATCTCTATTTTCCTCCTAATTTGGTACCTTATTATCATCATCAATTCTTCCTCTATTGTTGTCTGCTTTAGTCAAGCTATTCGGTAGCTCCTCAATGCACTTGATTTTATGAAATTGGGCTAGCTACTTAGGCCTTCTCTTTCTAAAAATGCCAAACTTAAAAATTTCTCCCTCTTCTACCCTTGTTCTATTGTCTACTCATTTGCTTCTAACTTGCCAACCATAAACTTCCCTCTAGTTGCCCACTTAATTAGACTCATTAGGCCTTTAATTAATGAATCAAGCCTATTAATATGCTTAAAATTATAGGCCTTCCTTAGACTTAAACTTTTCTCCTTTATTTTTGAAGGCTCATTAGTGTAAGTGATCTCTCTCCTAACTCCATAAGCCTTTCTCCATCTAACAATAACCCATCTCTTCTTATTGCTCTCCCCTCATTATCAGTAGGCCTATGAGTCCATTCAATAATCTATTCCAACCTAATCTTATATACTTCTAATTCCCTATTGTCAACTTCCTTCTCCTTTCCTCTTTCCTTAATATTTTTCCCCATCTAATAAGGAATGATAGTCATCATTAAGTTTTGTCATAATTTTTAAACATCTCATGCAATGTTGTTCCTTGAGCTATTCATCTATCTATCCAAATTAGACACCTTATTCCCTAGGTCTATTGTGAATACCAACTAGTTTCCTACTGACTCGCTCAAACTCACCCCTTAGACTATATGACTCATCTTTACCATCTTCCCTTACATCATCTACATGCACAAAAAATCTAGCTCTAACCAATTTGGTAGACCTTGACTTAACCTTACTTTGTTACTAAGCACTATATTTGAACTTTCTAGAAGCTAACATTTTTTAGTGTTATGGCTTATCCTAAAAAAGGCAAAACTTCATAATATGCACTATCCTTTCTTAAAGGATCAAAATTCTAGTAATTATTCATACTGAAATGGAACCCAATTACTCTAATGGATTTCATGTTAATGCCACAACCCATCTTTTCTTTGTCATTATAAAACCCTATCGACAATGGGGCCTGAATGTCAACCCATACTTGGATTCTCATTAAGAAATAATTTCTCATCAAAGGCCTTACCTCCTCCATTCTAATAAAACCATCAAATAGACTCCTAATCTTTAGAGCATTCCACCTGTTTATCTGATCTAAAGGCAAGTTATGGATTTCCACCCAAAAAGGTACCCGACTAAATTCCAATTTGTTTAGAACTATATCAACTCTCCACTCCTCAAGAAGTAAGAGGGAATTTAAGATAATTCATAATTCACCTTGTAGCACTATTTGTTATCTTATTTGTTAGCAAAGGTAAAGATAAAAACCTCCTTATGTCTTTTAACTTGAAAAGTCATCCTTCTGTTCATAAGATGTTTCCTAACTAGCACATGCTCCTTATGAAATTATTCCATGTCTAGTACAATCTCTAGTTGTAGGACTCACTCTAAATAATGGAATCTTTTTGTTTTCTCAACTACCTCTGAAATGTCATGATTTAGTGAATGAATAGCCTTATCCATTTTCTTTCTAATACCAAATCTCAATGGTTTTAGCATTAATTACTTTAACTGGATCATTGTTAATCTAAAAGATCATTAAATGTAGTCTTTTTCTCTGCTGACCACTCCATTGAAAGCTTAAAATATTAAACATTTAAACAACCTTTGTAAAATAACATGCTTGCATGGAAATGTTACGGGTGAACTCCACTCATAGAGAGAAAAACTCTACTTTAAGAGAAATCATTGATATGTAGAGTTTCATGATGCATGTAGATGTTGATCTTGTCAACTTCCTAAGGAATTATATGATAGTGAATGAGATAAAAAAAAAAGTATTAAGTAATTATTAAAATTGAATAAGGAAAAACATTTTATCTTTCCTCTCTAAAAAGGCTTCATCTCTTATCTCTTTAACAAGTTTTTTTGTCTCTTTCTTCTCCTATTTTATTCTCCTTTCTTTCTCTATTCTTGTCTCTTTTGTTAAATATTTTTCTATCTTTTTGTCTTTTTGATGTCTAGTTCTAGTAATCTTATAAAAGGCCAAAATGTTAAGTACGCTAAAGTTACTTTAGAAGTTGAAGATGAAAAAGGCATAAAAGTCAACTCTGATGGTAAGGATAAAGGAGATTTTGTTGATCTTAATTAGGTTATAATTGGCATATTTCTAACTAAAAAAACTACTAACTTTTTAACCATGAAAATAATCCTTGCTTTAGTATGGAGTCTAGTCCATGGACTACAAGACAAAGATTTAAAAGCCAATTTGTTTCACTTTCAATTCTTTTATGAAAGAGATGTTCAACTCATCTTTAAGAATGACCCATGGTCTTTTGAGAATCATCCTCTTTTATGCAAACATTTAAAATAGGGGTAATAACTGTCTACGATACCTTTATTTATAATTGAGTTTTAGATACAAGTGTATGACTTACCTTATGACTTTATGTTAAAAAAAGGTTACAAAGTAGGTGGACAATATCATTAGTACTTTTATTGAAAATGATCCAATAAATTTAGGGATCTTGAAAAAGTTACATATGAATTAAAGTGGCATTTGATGTTCAGAATCCCCTCCAAAAAAAAAAAAAAGATGAGGATAAAAAGAAGGGTATAAAATATGAAAGAATAAACACTTTCTACTTTTATTATGGTATTTTTAGCCATACAAAAATTTTTCTATGAGAAGTCATATGCTACTTTTACTAATCCTTCAAAGTTTACCTATGGATCTTAGCTTCCTGCCTTTATGAGATACTAGTCCTCAATTATTGGTGCAAAATGGTTACTAGATGGACTAGATGGTTAGTTTGATAATAACTGCAAAAATGTTAATGACTGTGTTATGATTGATATGGAAACCTTACAAAATGATCCTAAAATTCAATAACTCTCCAAAACCATGAGGAGTAAGGATACTATGAAAGGAGTGGCTATTAGCACTAATAAAGGGATTTGCATGGGTCAGAGGTTGACAATAGCCTTGGAAATAATGTATGATTGGATGATATCTCATAAATTAATGACATTATTATTAGTGATGTTAAAAGGAAAGGGTTGGAGTATGGAATTGATTCCAATGGGCCAAATGAAGTTAGGCTGACTCTACCTCAACAACTAGTAGCCTCTAGTTCCTAGACCCACAAGGCCAAATGAGTACCATTAATTGGAATTGCCATGGTTTTGATAGTTATGATCAGTTCAAGAACTTTTGGTCCTTGTGTCCATAAAAAAGGCCTTATTTTTTTTTATTAATGGAAATTAAGGTTGGTAGGGTACAAGTTGAGAGAGTTAAAAATAAACTGGGCTTTGAGGGTCTTGTTTATGTAAAGAATGTAGGGCTGAGTGGTAGGCTTGCCCTTAAGTAAAAAGATAAAAAATATGACTACTTTCTAGAACCACATTAATGTTGTTGTGTCAGTGTTTGGTTTTTAAAGTTAGATGTTATCATGTTATTATAGGTTTTAAGAGAGAAGCAAGAGTCAAGAATCATAAGATTTGCTTAGACAATTGCAAATGCAATCAACTATCCCTTATTGTATCATTAGTGATTTTAGTGATCTTATTGTTAAAATGAAAAGAAAGATGACCACCCTCATCCAAATTCTCTAATTTGAGGATTTAATCAAGCCATTACTAATTGTGATCTTCGTGATTTAGGGATGATTAGATATGAGTTTACTTGAGAGAAGATAAAGATTATGATTTATGGGTAGTACAGAGGTTTAATCATGTCATTCACTTAGGAGCAGACTAAAGGTTTTGATTTATGCATAGTAGAGAGGTTAGATCATGCCATGGCAGATTCAACTTATTTCTATTTTTACTAATGCATAGGTTATCAATTTGAAAACTTATTCTTTAGATCATATAATTATTTTTCTTAATTTTATAAGAGTTTCTTTTTTTGAAAAAGGCTGAGATTTTTAGGTTTGAAAATGCTTGGCTATATGATGGTGATTATGGGAAAGTGGTTCATGATAGTTAGACTTTGGGTAAAGGTATGGACCTGCAAAATATAATCATGCTTTATGGGCAACAACTTCATTAATAGGGTGGTGAGGTTTTCCAAAAATTCATAATTGATATTATTGTTTACATAGGTCGTTTTCATGCTTTTAAGCCCCTTCGAGATTTGACTTTTATGGCTAAATACAAAGTCTCAACAAAAGCTTCTGACTCTCCTTGATCAATAAGAGCCATTTGGCATCAATGAGCCAAATAACATTGGTTTCAAGATGGAGACATTAACTCAAAATTTTTTCATCATTATGCTTCAACATTGAAAATGAAGAACACTATTGATTGCCTAAAAGATTATGATGGTAACTAGGAAAATTGGGACTTTGGTCTTTAATCTCACATATTGATTATTTTGGTGACTTGTTTAATTCTTATGGTTGCAAAGGTGAGCCTATTCTAACTAATGTTAGAAGCAAAGTGTCTTAAAAGCAAAATGTATAATTAATTAGACTTTTGACCAAAAGAGTTAAAAATTACAATGTTCTAAAATTTCTAGATAAATCACAGACCTTGGTGGTATGAATCTTAGATTTTTTCATCATTAATGAGAGGTGGTTGGTAGTGATGTCACAAAGTTTTGCCTAGACCATTTGAATGATACTTCTATCATCTTAATTCTAAAAAAGAAGAATCCATACAGTATTTTAGATATGTATCCCATAGCTCTGTGCAATGTATGTATAAAACAATGGCCAAGATGTTAGTGAATAGAATGAAAAAGGTGCTTTTAAGGGGTAGTGTGACATCCTTTTTCATTTTTGTTAACTAAAAAAAATCAGCTTATTACGTAGCTTGAGTTATTAATCCATATTTAACAATCATTTCTAAGCATATGTATTAACTCATTCAAAGAGTATGAAGTACTAAAATAGCATAACATCATTAAAATTCTCTTATGCTATCCCATTATCATTAAGAGACCTTTCTTCGATTGTTTTGAACACTATATATCTTGTATCACAATATAGTAACTATTTACAATAAAACATATATGGCTAAACAAACCAAAATACTAAAAGATTACATATTGGCCCAACCTCTATCAGACTGCTAAACAACTTTAAAATGTAGACCAGATGCAATCTTTGGTATACTCTTCCTAAAAGAAATTAAATGCAAACGAATGAGCTTGCATACTCAGTAAGTAAACACTTAATGATACTTCAATCACAAATAACATAACAAACATTTAAAAATAAATAACCCATCATCTCATCTATGTATGAAATAAAGAGTTTTTAATCTTTAATGTTACACACGTTATTATATTTTGTTGCCACATAGGCTATAAGATATCATTGCCACATAGGCTATCAAATGTTGTTGCCATATAGGCTATCAAATGTTGTTGCCACATAGGTTATCATATTTGGTTGCCACACAGGTTATAGATATCATTGCCACACATGCTATTAAATATTGTTACCATATAGGCTATAGATCATTGCCACATAGGCTATCAGATGCTATTGTTTGCTCAACACTATCAAGTATTAGTCTTTTAATAAATCATCTATAAATCCAGCAATATAATGACTAATAACAATACCCATAAACCTTGGCAAATCATATCACAACATACTTTCATTCTTAAGTCATCATTTATCAATATCTCATAAAAATATATAATTAAAAAATATGGCAATCCTTTTATCAAAGTATTCATCAATATCACCTTGTTAAACAACATTTCAATCTATTAAGTATAACTAATCACATGTTTAAGTACTATTAACTATTAACTTACCTTTAACTCTAAGCTATTAAGCTATGGATAGTCCCAACTTATTCCTAACATTATTGTCAGTGCCTTGAGGACTTATTTCCATACACTCAATGAATCCATGATGATAAAGTAACATCTTTATCTTTTTATGCATGTGTGTTTTAGCAAAATATCATGACCTTTGTAAGATATTTCTATAATTACTTTTGCCCCATAAATCCAAATAACCTATTTCTTTTTTTAACTTAAATTAAACCTACATGGGTACAACATATCAAAAATTCAGTTCAAAATATGCACTATATAATTTATGGTCGATTTTATAAATTTGTTCTATTTTGAGTGCAATTATATGCTAAATAATCCCATAAACTTAGCCATATCTCAAAATGTAAAAGTCCTTTTGAAAAACTAATTTAGGTCTAATTAGTTAACATAGAAATGAACATTTGTCATGTTTCAAATATTCTCTAATTCAACTTCTGAGGTCCTCAAAAGACCCAGTCAATCTCAGACTTTGTAGGCATGAATAGGTTCAAGATCAGTCTTGGTTTAGGAGCCATATCTCTTAACACACAAAATTTTAGGCAAAACAGTTTTATAAGAATTTAGATAAGACATAAAACTACAACTTTGATGCTTTTCACTTCACTAATTCCCATTTTAAGCCCATCGAAATTCTTACAGAATAGAACTAATAGTTGAGCAGGTTTCAACAATAATTATTCACAATCAAAGAGCAACATCTCTTCCTATACAAAAAATTAAGTAAAAATATTTTATAGACATTTATATGGGATATAAATCTACAACTTTTACTTTTTACAATTTTCCTAATTCCTCTTCTAGCATTATGAAATCGTGGCTAAAATAGTCCGCTCTAACAATCAAACTAACACAATCAGCTCTTATTTCTCTTAAGCTTCAACTTTAATACATGAACTCTATCTATAATTACTCCATAATTCTTGCTAATTATGCATGTTTACCATGTTATGAGGAAGGAATTTCATATGAAAAGAAGATTAAATCAATTACCTCTTTTTCTGAAACTAGAAAAGCTTAGGGTTTCTTCTTAGTTAGCTACCTTTTTCTTCTTTTTTTTTTCCTTTCTTTATTTCTTTCTTTTTCCTTTCTTTATTTCTTTCTTTCTTCCTTTTTATTTCTTTTATTGCAATCCTTCACATTTTTTTCTCTCTAATATGATCCTAAATAAAGAGAAATCTAATTCGTGTACCTACTATAATAAGACAAAATCATGGTGGCTTGTTACTCTTATTTAGAAGCTAAATTTTCCTCTTTTAATCCATCTTCCTCACTCCTTCATCACCTCTATCCATCTACCAATCCCCAAATGCTACTTATAGTTTTAATAAGTTCCAAAATATCATTATTTAAGATATTATTACATGCACACGATATATAATAATTTGTCATGCAATTATACAAATATCATATTCATATTCACATGCCTTAAATGCAATGATGTAAGTATTCAAGCTTATGCCATGTGATACATAAATGCAAATATATTATAATTAAAATGCATATGAATTAGGTTGAATATGTCACAGGTGGTGTCCAACTCTTAAAGAGCATTCATCCCTAATAGGCTCATCATATATAATGTTATTATAGCAATTGAGATTAAGCATTATCTTAAGCAAAAATGGTATGGGAAGGAAGGATATATGGCTTTCAATCTTGACATGTCTAAAACATATGATCGCATCAAATGGGACTTTCTCAAAGGTATGCTTCTAAGGTTGAGATTTGAGATTTGATGTTAAATGGGTTAATTTAATCATGCTTTTGTATCCACAGTAAGGTATTCAATAATTGGGCCTATAATTATGAAGCGAGGACTTAGACAAGTTGACTCTTTATCACCTTTCTATCCATTCTTTATGTTGCAGGCTTATTACTGCTTCTCAAAGATTTGAAGCTAAAAGTAAGTTGCATGGATGTAGGATTACTAAACAAGCATATATAATTTCTCATTTATTTTTTTACAGATGATAGTCTATTTTTTCTCAAGGTAAATATCAATGAAGATTAATGTATCAAGTCCTATTTACCCATTTATGAAGCTGCATCGGGTCAAAAAAATAATTATCAAAAGTCTAACATTCTTTTTAGCTGTAACACTAAATTTGATATGAAAGATGTTATATATTCTCTCCTAGATGTTGCTCAGACCTAAGATCTTGGTAGATGTCTTAGTCTGCTCTCTCTAATTGGCAAACATAATAAATATGTTTTTGCATATATTAAATAAAAATCAAACAGGATTGGGAGGATGGAAAAAGAAAACTCTCTAATGGGTTGGAAAAGAAATCTTATGTTAAAGTATGGCTCAAGTATTGCCTATATAAGCTATAGGCATCTTTCTCTTGCCTACTGGTATGAACACTTATTAGTGGAGTAATGGCATGGGAGGTAGCAACGATGTAAGATGGAGGAGTTGGAAATGATTATGCTTATATAAAAACAAAAGAGGGCTTCATTTTAAATGACTTCTTGAATTTAATCTGACACTTTTGGTAAAAAAAAGGCTAGCATTTCTTGACAAATCCTAATTCCTTAGTGGTTAGATTATACAAAGCAAGATACTACCCTAATAAATCCTTTCTTAAGGCTTTTATTGGTGTGAATCCAATTTTTTATTTAATGTAACATCCTTGCTGCCTAACTAATTCTCAAGTTTGGGTTAATGCGACAAATTGGAACGAGTCAACAAATCAAAATTTATGAATCACCATGGCTTTTTGATCAAGCTAATCCATTTATAAAATTAAAACTTATTCTAGGTTTAACTAATGTTATTGTATCATCTTTAATGGTGCGTCATAATTTTTGTTGGGATGTAGACATCATTAGAGATCTTTTGAATGCTTGAGATCTCTATATGATCTTGAGAATTCCTATGGTCATGGCAATCATGAAGACTAGTGGTTATGGAAACATGATCATAAGGGTATTTACATGGTAAAGCTTGGTTATAGGTGTTTAATTGAAAACTTATCCTTCCTTACTCATTAGGTGTAATTTTTAAATTGGAATAGGCTATAGTCTTGAAATATACCTCTAAAGGTATATAACTTCCTTTGGCGTTATGTTTGTGAATGTCTCCTTGCCATGTCTTGTCTTTACAGAAAAGGTATGAAGTTAAATGATGTTTGTCCCTTCTATAATGGTAACTCTGAGGATTTACTGCATATCTTTATGCATTGTCCTTATTCAAAGCAATGCTATGACTCTATTTGTAGAATGATTAGTATTATTGTTGAATCTTTTACATCATGGTGTGACTCTTTTTTAAGTTCACAATACTAGGATATTGTCTTAGTTGCTACATTATTTTATGGGCAATTTGGCAAGCAAAAAATGACTTGGTATGGAATGATGTCCAAAAAACATCTCAAAGTGTGCTTCTATTTGCTCCTACTATCTCATCTCAATGGAAATTTGCTTGCCATGGTCATTAACATGTCATTGCTACATTAATGGCTAATGTCTCTAACTAGTCAAAACCTTCAGCAAGTTACTTTAAATGCAATTTTGATGCAACTTTATTCCCAATATTAATTAGATTTGGGTATGGCATAACAATCAAAGATGAGAATGGAAGCTTTATCATTTCTAAAAATGGTGGTATTTGTTGCACCTTTGATAATCATATAGAGAAGCTTAAAGTTAGCTCAAAGAATTACAAATGCTCTATCTCTCTGTCATCAAAATCACCATTATCTTTTAATCATAACAATCACACTACCATCAAAATCACCACCACTAAAACTATAAACACTTTCATCTTCTCTCTCATTCTCTTTAACCCCGTCCACCGCCTTTCCATTCTCAATCGATAATTTTAAGAGTGACTACTGCCTTCATTAAACATACCTTAATTTCAAGTTTAAGAATCTTTATGATCACAGTGACTACTCTTTTGCTCGCCTTTATTCCATTACTAAAGAGATTGATTCTCTCCACCAATAGAATGTCAATCTTAGATCTACCAATAACGAACTTGTCAAGCTTTTTAGCCTTTCATCTCGAACAACCATTCAAAGTTGATTTAGTAGTCATGGAAAATTTAATAATTAATAGATAACTTTTAGATCGAGTGACATAGATGCATTTTTCTTCTTTATTATTGGTGACGAAAAGATTTTTTTTAGAATAAGTGATGAACAAAGCTTATTATAACTGTAAAAAATAAATACTACTACTATTGTTGCTATTGTCACTCTACTGCTGTTGCTTCTACTGCTACTGCTACTTTAACTCCTACTCCTACTACTCCTGCTGCTTTCATTTGTTTATTTTATTTTTCGATAATTTCTCAATTTCCCCTAATTTGCTAATGTTATTTATTTTTTTGTTCTTGTTTATAACATATTACTATGGGTGCTTCTTTTTCTATACATTTATTAGGAATTTAAGGATTGTTGGAAATTTTTTGGACGTAGATTGACAATATGTTTTTTCATTTATTATCTTATAGAGGAATAAACAAAAATGTAGAATGTTTTAAAATTTAATAAGCTTGGCCACATTGTTGGATGCATATTAAACTATGAGCAAAGTTATTAAGTCATTAAAACATATTACTTTTGTACATTTTGTTCAACTTATACTTAAGTGCCAAATATATGATTATCGGGGCATAAAAAATGCATGCTTAGTACAACAAATTTTATCTTTTGTTTTATAGAATCTTAGTTGTAAATTTATTTCGCAGATGTTGGAATTTGTTTTGCTTTTAAAAATAATCAATCTTGGGTTTGCAAATAAGTACTTCGTTGCTAGCAATACTAATAATAAATATTTTTTTCCATTTTATAGATTTTCATAATTTTATAAGCATTTAAATAGAAAAATTAAATTTTAGTATTTTAATAAAAAATTAGATTCAATCTATCATAAAATTTAAGTTTTGGTGTTAAATTAACTCAAAAAATTAATTTCAGTTGATCTGAATTCCTTGAAAAAGTATGTGAATCAAATAGGCCCTTAATCCATTTCAAAATCTTTGCCATAAGGCATTCAAAATTCACAATTTTATCAGGGTAAGTGAATGAAAATAAAAATAATATTTTACTGACTTAATTGTAAGAAATTGATTTTAAGTGATCATAATAGAAATTGGCCTATAATTGAGTAACCATTGAAATTAATTGTCTAATATAAATTTACTCAAAGGCATTATTATATGTTCAAATTTTGCATAAAAGCATAAAAATAATTTTTTTTTTCATTCTATATTTTTAATATTTAGTATATATTTTACTTACAAAGAGGAAACAAAAAATAGCTATAACAACCCATAACACAATTATTTAAATCTCCTCCTCAATCTTAGTAAATCAACTAAAATTTTTAAAATAGATATAATGCAATATGGATTTCAAAAAATTCAATATAGAAAAATAATAAATAAAAGTATCAAAATTACTTTTGAATTTGCATAGTAAATGATATGAATTTTTTTATTATGTATTCTTAGGTTAGGAATTAGAAGATTTTCTTACTTTTATAGCATTTTTATTTTGAAATAAATTTCTATTTTTTTTATGCCCACGTAGAAATTCTAAAAAAAGGAGCTAAATTGCGATTTTCAGCAGTGTCAAACCATGTAGTGACATAAAGTTGACAGTGAATACGTACTTATTTGAAATTATTGGAATGCATCGGGGCCCTCCAGAGCATCAGATACAAATTTTAAAATGCAACTCATGCTACTTTTTAAGAGGAGGCATGACCTACTCCAAAAGATTTTTCTGGATTGAAAAAGTGTTAGACCTGAAGAGAGAAAAGCAGATCTGTCATCTACACTAATTTTGTAGGAGATTTTGGAAGATTTTTGAAAGTTTTCTCATAAAGTTCATTGTTAGTTAGCAAGGTTTTTTTTTTTTTTTTTTTTTTAATCTTTTGAACTTCTTCTTCTAAATTGAATGAGTTTCTTCTTTCATGTTTCTTTTTATTCCTTTAGGATGAACTAGTTTTTTAATTTTACGGGTTGGGGTGAAAGTCCAATACTTTTCCATGATTATATGAAGAGCTTTTGCTTTAATTATATTGGATTCTCTTGATTTAATGTGTTTGTGCTTGATTGGCTTATGTATATGAATGGCCACATATGTGCAAAGATTGAGACTCTAGATCATGGAGAGTAAGTGGAAGTCTATGGTTAGTCCTAACATATTAAATTAAAATATTGACACCACGAGAATAGACTTGACTTCTAGAGATGTCAATGGATTATTCAAGAAACTTAATGCATTGTTATTGAATATTATGGCCATGAGAATAGGCATAATTTTAGTAATAACAGACTAAAATTTGCTCGAGTGAGATTATTAAGTAGTTTAGGAAAATCCATATTCAAGCTTAGCCCAAGCAAATTTGAAACCAAATTCTTGATATAATTGTGGAATAGTATTATGGTATACCCTAATTCCCTAAAAACTGATTGCATAAGAGTATTTTGTTAAATTAATTTAGTATTTTCAAATTTTAGATTATTGAATTCTTTATAATTTGATTGGTAAATAATAGGAAAATTGAGTCCTTATTGGTACTTGTGTGAATCAATCCTCGTGGGAAGAATCTCTACTTTTCATTATATTACTTGAAATGATTTATGCATTTTTTACATGCAATAATTTTTAGCACCAATGCTGGGGATTGATTTTTCATAATATCAATTTCACTTAAGATTTATATTATCTAGTTTTAAGTTTTTGCATTTTAAGTTTTTGTTGTTTAATCATGGTGTTTGTTTCTTTTGATAGGTGAAGCCCTTAGTGTATCTGACTTTCGAAAAGCTTAGAATTATTTAAGTTTAATCCTAGAATTGAGCACACTTTTCATTGTCAAAGGCGAATCCAAACAGAAAAAAAGCAACTTGCTTAAGGTTACAATAGCAAACGAAAGACAACCAAGAGTTTTGTGAGATTTTGCTATGTCGCAAACTCAAGAGACTTCATCAAGCATTGTTAAGCCCACTGTTACATGAAATAATTTTGAGATTAAACCAAAGATTATCCAAATGGTGTAATCGAACACTTTTGAGAAAGAGGCTAATAAGGATCCAAATGCCCATATCATCAATTTCCCTGAGATTTTTGGAACCTTTAAGATTAATGGAGCAACTGATGATGTAATCTACTTATGATTATTCTCCTTTACCTTAAGAGATAAAGCTAACAGGTGGTTAAATTATATGGCACTTAACTCATTTACTACATGGGATGAACTCTCTAAGGCTTTCTTGGCGAATATTTTCCACCCACAAGACTACACAATTGAGTAAGCTATTGCAAGATTTCAATAAGAGCTTAGTGAGGCATTATATGAAGCATGGGAGAGGTTCAAGGAGTTACAAAAAAGGTGTCCACATCATGGGTTACCAGGTTGGTTGATAATTTAAACCTTCTATAATGGGCTTAATCATTTGATGCGTATTTCTATTGATACTGCAATTGGAGGTGTACTCATGGGAAAGTAAATCGATGAAGCTTATTCATTGTTAGAGGAGAAGGCCTCAAAAAATTTGCAATACGCAAATGAAAGAGGAATCAACAAATGAGTTGTAGGTATTCATGACATTGATACTTACACCATGCTAAATGCCAATGTGGATGCTCTTCTAAAGAAGCTTGAACATGTGAGTGTATGCGCTATTAATACCCCACTGGTGAATTGTGAATGGTGTGGTTAATGACACTTGAGTGCTAAATTCATTTAGGGAGCCTTTTTGCTTAAAATTTTTCTAAACATGTGCAATATATTTCCAACTTAGCCCCATAATCCATATTCCATTACTTATAACCCTAGGAGGAGGAATCATCCCAACTTCTCATAAAGCAACCAAGCTAATCAAGCCAAAACTTCTCATCCCCTTAGTTTTCCTCAAAGTCAACAAGGTGGTATACTTATAAGCCTACACATTTAATAAGAAGAGAAGAAACCATGAGGCATGCAAAAATTTTTTATTGAGAAATTTGAGAAGGTAGAGACCAAACTAGACAAAATAGATAAGCTTGAGTTGAGGGTGAATCAAATAGAGCAACACAACTAGAACTTAGAGATGCAAATTAGGCAATTAGTAAATAATTTTGGTGCAGGAACATAAGAAACATTGCATAGTAAGACTGAAATTAACCTACGAGAGTAATGCAAGGCATTACTTTTGAGGAGTGGCATTGAGATACCTGACCTCCCATGTAAGGATAAAGGTTAAAGTAAGAAAATAACCCTAAAAATGATTGAAATCCCTAAATATCCTAAAAATTTAGTCAAAGAAAATGAGGAGGTGGCCATAAATTTTAGTTTAAACGAGAATGATAAAATGGAAGAGGCAAAAGAGGAAAAAGGAAGCAAGCCTATATCGGTAAATGAATTAAAATATACTTGACTTCGATTTGACTCATTAGTTAACTCGATTTAAATTATTTAAAAAATTAAAATTTATTTAAAAATTCAAGTAATATTTTTATTATTAAAATTTAAAAATTAAGAGTGATTTATTTCAACTTAAAACTTGAAAATAATTAAACTAATCTAAATTTTTTTTGTCTTCTTCTTATTACCTATCCCACAGAGCGACTAGATTGATTAAACCCAAAAACATGTGATTCGAAAATGATTTGCTTGATTTATTTTCTTTGTCACTTCTAGTGCTAGAATATTAATTAAATTAAGCCTAATTAATTATCATATCATATTAATTATATGAAAAACATGCTATTTGAAGTTGTATAATTTTGTCATATCATCTCACCTTTAGAAAATAGCTATAAACAATAATTAAAAAATTATATAAAAGAAAGAAAGAAAAAAGAAAAAATATTATCAATAATTGAAAGTAACATGAACAATAAATTAAAATTATAGG
Source organism: Omphalea diandra (assembly GCA_949677035.1). Lineage (NCBI taxonomy): Eukaryota > Viridiplantae > Streptophyta > Magnoliopsida > Malpighiales > Euphorbiaceae > Omphalea > Omphalea diandra. Next base: position 1,763 of record CATIWR010164378.1, on the reverse strand, counting down.
CAACACAATATGTAAATTAATGACTTGTTTTTTAATAAGACAAAATATTTCATGCTATTATACTATATGGAATAATAGTATTTGAAAAGAAATGCTAGTAAATTAATTAAAAAAGAAGGAGGAACTTCATAACTTTTAAAAAGACACAAAGTCATGAATATCTAATTACTGGGGGACTATTGTTCGACATGCATTCATAACTGGTGCATTCATTTTCTTTTCAGTATTGCAAAATTTTCTTATTTTAATAACTATAAATTTAATACCATAAAAACCATAAAATGTAGCTCAGTTCCAAGTTTATAAATATTTATAGACTGCAAAATAAAAATATTAGATCAATCTTCTTTCTATCTTAATACAAACAAAATATTTATTAATTCCTAAAATATGATACTAAACTTATTACTTGATGATTAGCTCATTTCATCATTTGGAATAATAAATCCTTGCGCGCGTGAATTAGGACATCCAAGAAGAGCCCTCAACATCTCAGGCTTATGAACCAAATACAAATAGCATGCATTTCGATCTTGTTCATCAACATTTAACTCAACCAATAAATTCCAAACTTTATTCTCTGGAATTGAAAGTTTGCTAGCTTTTGCTGAACTTGCAATAGCTTGAGCAACATTATCAAGTCCTTTCAAAACTAAAACTTATTCTTCAATTTTAGATTTCTCATAACTTTTACTCCTTGAAGATGCTTCACCATGAGAATTTGCTTGAGAACTTATATTTGAATATTGTTCATGAGTTGGAATGGCCTGAGCACTTTCCTCAGCTGCATCAAAATTTTCCAAATTGATATTGTCACACCCCATTTAATAATCATTTAAATTTCTCTTTAAGTCTATCTATTGTCATTTAAAAGACCTGATTAAATTTTTTTTTTTTCATTATGTCTCTTGTTCACCACTTAGTAATTATTTACAACAAAACATACATGAATAATCAAATTAAAATACTAACTGACTGCATACTAGCCCAATCTCTATTACACTGCTAGACAACGACTTTGAAAAGTATATTGGATGCAATCTTTAGTCTACTCTTCCTGAAATAAGATTTCATACAAAAGAGTGAGTTTGCATACTCAGTAAGTAAATGCATAATGATACTTCAATCTCAATTAACGTAACAATATTTAAACATAAATAACTCATCATCATATCCATGTACAAAATAAATAGTTTTTCCTCTTAAATGCCACATAGGCTATTAAAGGTTATTGCCACACGCGATGTCATAAATTGCTGCCATATAGACTATAGATATCACTGCCATAAAGGCTTTCATTTTTATTTGCCACATAGGCTATATATATATATATATTGTTTCCACACAGGCTATAGATCTCATTGCCACACAGGCTATCAAAAGTTCCTGCCAAACAAGCTATTATAGTATTGTCACATAAGCTATCAAATGTTCTTACCACACAGGCTATTATATCATTGCCACATAGGCTATCAAATGATCTTGCCACACAGACTATTATATCATTGCCACACAGGCTATCAAATGATCTTGCCACACATGCTATTATATCATTGTCACACAGGCTATCAAATGTTCTTGCCACACAGGCTATTATATCATTGCCACATAGGCTATCAAATGATCTTGCCACACAGGCTATCAAATGTTCTTGCCACACAAGCTATTATATCAGTGACACACTAGTTGTTGCCACATAGGCTATCGAATATTATCCCCACATAAGTTATCAAATATTATCGCCACATAAACTATCAAATATT
>CATIWR010164370.1:0-63858 GCA_949677035.1 Omphalea diandra | reverse complement strand
TCTTTGGTGGGATTTGGGTATAAATACTCCACCAAACATTAATAAATAAAAAGGTTAAGAAATTCATTATCAAGAGAAAAAGCTCTCAATCTTTGCTACTCATTTCTTTTAATTTTCTTTATAAGATTGTTAATTGTTGGGTGTGAGCATTAAACGCCATATTGTAATGTTGTTGTGTGAGCCTATAAAACACATCGAGATAGGTTTTAGTGTGAGCCTTAAAAACACTTATGATAGGTTTTAGTGTGAGTCTTGAAAACACTTGTAAAAGGTTTTTTTGTGAGCCCGTAAAACACAAGTTGTAAGATTTGGTGTGAGCCTAAACACTAAGTTGAGTGTGAGCTTCGAAAACACTAGTGATTGAGAGAAATACCCAATTGGTGAATTGGGGAGTGGACGTAGGGTTTGTTAAAACCTGAACCACTATAAATCGCTTGTCTCAATCTTCTCATTTTTCCTCCTCACTTCTTTATTTTTAGAAATTTTCATATACCAATTCAACCCCTTTCTTGGTGCCAAGGGCCAACAAGTGGTATCAAAGCAAGGTTTTCACATATCAAACCTTCATTGGGTGAAATAAGATCATGGCACAGGAAGCAATCCACTCACACCTAAGGCCATACTTTGATGGAATAGACTATACTCATTGGAAGTATAGGATGGAGATCTATTTTGACATAGATGTGGTGGACCTTTGGGATGTGGTCATCAATGAATGGAAGCCACCCACCAGGGTTGTGGATGGTAATGAAGAATTAATCCCAATGGACGAATGGGTTGAAGCATACTGGAAATCAAATGGCAAGAACAAAAGAGCAATGACCATTCTTCTAAGCTCACTCTCTAGAAAAGAGATTGGAAGAGTGCAACACTGTCAAACATCTCATGCCATTTGGAAGACTCTAGAGAATTATCATGAAGGCATAACTTTAGTCAAGTCAAGCTGTTTGGAAATGTATGTCACCAAATGGGAACTCTTCATGATGAAAGACAATGAGAGCAACACTAAAATGACAAACAGACTCTTGTCCATTATCACCAACATGAAGAAATTTGGAAGAACTCTTACTATCTATGAGGTAAACAAATAAATCCTTAAAACTCTACCTCTAAATAAATTTGGTGTTAGAGTTTACAACATACAAGAGTTAAATTTGAAAATTGGAAAGGTTCCAACTGATGTGTTGATAGGCAAACTCTTAACTCATGAGTTGGCCTTACAAAAAGATGAATAAATGAAGAAGTTAAGGGGCCAAGGAGACAAACTCGAGAAAGAAAGAAAAACCATGGCTCTTAAAGCTTCAACAAAATAGAAAGAGGTAGAAATCACCTCAAGTGATGAAGAAAACGACAAGGAAAATAAGGAGCTAGCAATGCTCTCAAGGAGGACAAAGGAGTTGATCAATACAAAAAAGGAAAGAAAAGGCTTCAAAAATACAGCTCCTAATCCAAGAAAGAAATCCAACGAAGTCACTTGGTATGAATATGGCAAGCAAGGCCACATCAAGTATGAATGTCCCAAATTAAAAAAGAAGAAGATATGGGACAAGGAGAACAAGAAAAGTTTTTTAGCAACTTGGGATGATAGCTCAAGTGAAAAATAAGAAGAAGGAGAGGTTGCCAATATATGCTTCATGGCACAAGAAGATCTTTCAAATGAGGTAGGTACTTCTTCTCATTCTAATTCTGATTTTAAATTTAATGAGATAGATGAAGAGCTTATAGAAGCTCTAACCATGAGATGTGACAAGTACAAGTCACAAGTGAAAACTTATAAGAAAAGGTACTCAAAATTAGAAGATGACTACAAGACTCATAGTGATCTTGTAAATGAGTTGAGGACTTCCAATGAAGAACTCAAAAATTCAGTAGAAAGACTTTCCACTTCATCTTCTTCTATGGCTTCATTAAGGAAGGAAAATGACACTCTTAAAGGAGAAGTTATTGAGCTTAGGAGCTCAATCTCTAACTTCCATAAAGGAAAAGAAGCCTTTGACACATTCATTATGTCACAAAGACCACCACTAGTTAGACATAGTTTAGGCTTCAATGGAGCCTCCTCATCATCTCAAACTACATTTGTTAGAGCTTCACAACCACAACCTCAAACCTCAAGCATTGAGGTAATTGGGAAGAAAAGTGCTCCTAGCACTAAGCCTTCTATGCCTAAGGGCAAAAGGAAGGCTCTCTAAAGCTCTAGAGCCAAGACTTAAAGAGCTAACCATGCCTACATTTATAACAAAAAGAATGGTCATCCTCATAAAAAAATATTCTGCTCCTACTCATCATACATGTTCATGCATGCATTCACATGACCATGGTATGAGAAGGCCCCTTACTCATAGTAAATATGTGCAAAGAAGAAAGACTCCTAAGTCTAAACTCTAATGCCATTATTGCATGAAATATAGGTATGCTAACATTTATTGTTTCATTAGGAAGGCCCACCTCAAATTAAATGACCCTTCAAACTCTAACCCCCTAGGACCCAAGTATGCTTAGGTACCTAAGAAAAAGTAACTCACTTTTATTATGTAGGGGAATATGGCAACCACCAAATCAAGTAATTGGCATGTGGATAGTGGATGTTCAAAGCATATGACCGGAAATAGAAGACTATTCACATCACTAAAAGAGAAAGAAGGTGGAGATGTCACATTTGGTAACAATGCCAAAGGTAAGGTTATTGGCATTGGAACCATTGGTAAAATTGGTTGTTCTTTAATTGATAATATGTTATTAGTTAATGGATTGCAATGTAACTTGTTGAACGTAAGTCAATTGTGTGACAAAGGTAACAAAGTCACCTTTGATCCAAGAGAATGTTGAGTCACCACTTTACTGGATGATGAGGTTATTTTAAAGGGTGAAAGGAAAGGCAATACCTGCTCAATTGACTTAGACAATTTGGCTAACCAATCTCTCAAGTGTCTTATGACAATAAGCAATGAAGCTTGGTTGTGGCATAGAAGGCTTGAACATACAAGCATGGAACTTCCTCAAAGTCTCTCTAAAGGGGAACTAGTGGAAGGACTTCCCAAGCTAAACTTCTCCAAAGATAAGAAATGTGGTCCTTGCCAAATGGGGAAGCAACATCATGCCTCAATTAAAGCAAAAAATGTTGTAAGTTCATCTAGACCTTTTCAACTTATTCATATGGACTTAATAGGACCAACTAGAAGTGCTAGCCTAGGTGGAAAATACTATGCACTAGTCCTAGTTGATGATTACTCTAGGTTTACATTGGTATCCTTTTTAGCTCATAAGAATGATTCATTTGATGCTTTTAAAAGTTTTGCAAAAAGGGTTCAAAATGAAAAAGGTTACTTCATTTCTTCTATTAGAAGTGACCATGGAAAATAATTTCAAAATGAATGGTTTGAAAATTATTGTTTAGAGAATGGAGTTTTTCATAATTTTCCAACTCCTAGAACACCACAACAAAATGGTGTTGTAGAGAGGAAAAATAGGACTTTGGTAGAGATGGCTAGGACAATGCTCAATGTGTATTTATTACCTAATTACTTTTGGGCCGAAGACATCAATACCTCATGTTATATTGCAAATAGAGTTTTTAAAAGACTCATTCTCAATAAAACATCTTATGAGATATGGAATGGTAGAAAACCCAAGATATCATACATTAGAGTATTTAGATGTAAGTACTACATTTTGAACACCAAGGGTAATCTTAGGAAATTTGATTCAAAAACCAATGAATGAATCTTCTTGGGTTATTCCACTAGTAGTAAAGCTTATAGGGTCTTTAATAAGAGTACTATAGTAGTTGAAGAGTCTGTGAATGTTGTATTTGATGAATCTAGTAAGCTTAATCTTGGGAAATGATGATCTTATAGGTGAACTTTAAAAGATGGGCTTGGAAGATCCTACAAGAAAAGATGAAGATGACTCTTCAAAAGTGGATGAAGATTAACAACATCGACAAGAAGAAGAACCAAGACAAGAACTACCCAAAGATTGGAGATTCTCCAAGTATCATCCCAAAGACTTGATCATTGGTGATACTTTAAAAGCTGTAAGTACTAGATCTCAATTTCATCATTTAGGTAATAATCTTGCTTTTGTTTCTCAAATTGAGCCAAAATCAATTGATGAGGCTTTTGATGATGAGAGTTGGATACTTGCTATGCAAGAAGAACTCAACTAATTAGAGAGAAACAAAGTATGGAAACTTGTTCCTAAGCCTAAGGAATACCTAATTATAGGTTGTAAGTGGGTGTTTAGGAACAGGTTAGATGAGCTAGGGGCCATCACAAGAAATAAGGCTAGATTGGTTGCCAAAGGGTCTAACCAAGAGGAAGGCATTGACTATGATGAAACTTTTACTCTCGTAGCAAGGTTAGAGGCCATTAGGATTCTTTTAGCATTTACATGTCATATGAATTTTAAGCTTTTTCAAATGGATGTGAAGAGTGCTTTCTTAAATGGTATCATTGAGGAGGAAATTTATGTTGAGCAGCCTCATAATTGTGAGTCACATTGTTTTCCTAACCATGTTTTAAAACTAAACAAAGCCTTGTATGGTTTAAAACAAGCTCCAATAGCTTGGTATGAAAGGCTTAGTTTATTTCTCTTGCAAAATGATTTTGAGAAAAGAAAGGTTGACATTACACTATTTGTGAAAAAGCACAAGCATGACACTTTAATTGTCCAAATCTATATTGATGATATTATCTTTGGTGCTCCTAATGAATCTCTTTATGAGGAATTTGCTAAGTGTATGACTAGGTAATTTGAAATGAGCATAATGGGAGAGCTCAAATTATTTCTTAGTCTACAAATCAAGCAATCCAAAGAAGGGATCTTCATCAACCAAGCCAAATACAAAAGAGAAATGCTCAAGAAGTTTGGCATGGAAGGATGCAAGAAAGCTAGAACACCAATGAGTAGTACCATCAAACTTGATAAGGACGAATCAGATAAGATGGTAGATGAAAAGAGATATCGAGGTATGATCGGATCTATACTCTATCTTACTGCTTCTAGGCTCGATATAATGTTTAGTGTTTGCATGTGTGCTAGGTTTCAATCCTCTCCTAGGGAATCTCACTTGAATGCTGTGAAGAGATTTTTCAAATACTTGCATGGCACAATTCATTTAGGACTATGGTATCCTAGGAACACATCTTTTAGCCTAGTAGGGTATTCAGATGCGGATTCTGCAGGTAGTATTTTAGATAGAAAAAGCACTTCCGGGACTTGCCAATTTATAGAAGAATGTCTAGTCTCTTGGTTTAGTAAGAAGCAAGTATCAGTTGCCTTGTCCATTGCGAAAGCCAAGTATGTGGCTGCCGGTTGTTGTGACACCCAAGTTCTTTGGATGAAACAATAATTGAAGGACTTTGGCAAAGCTATAGATCACATTCCTATCAAATGTGATAATACAAGTGTTATTAATCTCTATAAGAACCCTATCCAACACTTTATGAGCAAGCATATTGAAATTAGGCATCACTTTCTTAGAGATCATGTCCAAAAAGGAGATGTTATGTTGGAATTCATTGACACAAATCTTCAACTTGTTGACATTTTCACTAAACCTCTAAATGAAGAAAGGCTAAATTTCATCAAGAGAGAATTAGGGATGTTTGATGGAAATTCCATAAAGTGAAAATCTTAATCTTAGAAATATTTGCTTTGATTGATGATATTTGTTTTTGTATGAATGAATAATTATTATATGGTTGAGTTAAGATGTCTTAATTTTGGATGGCAATTGTGAACTTGTATGACAAATTGCACAAATTAAGCATCAATACAATAAAGTGGATCACAAATCTTTGAAATTTTATTCATATTATCACTGCCTTATAATTTGCGGTCGCTATTCCTTGTTCACGATCGTGAAATTTAATCTCCACCGTGAATTTTGTTAGTTTTTCAAATTTTTGACAATTGGAACACGTATTCTCAAGGAAAATTTGTCCGTTACTCACATTTTTTGGAATTCGCAGTCGCGACTATGAAATCACAGACGTGAATTAGAATTACCAACTTACATTTATGAGATTTGATTGCCAACCATTTTCAACCCTTCATTTAATCCATTTCTAGCTGTTGGATAATCTTTTTATCCTATAAATACCCATTTAAACAGTGTTTTCTTCACAACTCAAACATCCAACTATCAAAATTCTCTCAACCTCTCCAATGGCTCTTAAGAAATCAACTAGAAGTTCAGAGAGGTCTCCAATAGTAAGTGGATGACTCTTCCGGAGATGACAGTGAATCTCCAACTTTTTAGACATTAGGGTTCTCTTTGAACTTTGTTTTTCTTTTCTCTTTGAAAACAAAAAATATGATCCCACATGTTTTATCTATTTCTTTTTCAAAGCATTTGTCTTAAGCATCTATTTATTTAATCTTTATTATTTGCTCCTTTAATACTTATGCTTGTTTATATTTCCTTTTATGTTATCTAACCTTTTCGATTTTGCCAAAGGGGGAGAGATCGAGAGATACCGAGGAAGAAAGATAAAAGGAGAGAGATTAGTGAAATTTATCCTAAGACGCATAAGTTAAGGGGGAGTAACATAGAGTAACTTAGTGGAACTTAAGTCAATTTGACACTTAGGATTTTTGAAACTTAAAAAAATTTTATCATTTGCTAAAAATGATCATTAAAATCCTGTAAGTAGTATTCAATTTTAATGTTCTATATTTATTCTTCATTTTGGATCAATCTAGATTGTCAAAATAAAAAAGGGGGAGATTGTTGGACTAGGATGGTTAATCCTAAGTTTAAAACCTCTTTGATCTTGACAAAGGAGATTGATCATTACTAATGTTTTTATTAAGTGTTAATTTTGCAGAAAAATAAATCTCTCAAGTTAAGTTGGAAGAAAATCTCTCTAACTTCAAAGTGACTAGCGACCGCAATCAAGGATTTGCAATCGCGACTCTTAAGAAGACTTGCCAAAAATCAAATAGGCTAAATCGCAGAGTCATTCTAGGCCGCAAACAAGCAAAATGAAGCAAACCAAAAATGACAGACGAATTCACGATTTGTGTCACGTCGGAGTTGCGACCGTGAATTATAAAAAGCTTCAAAATGGAAATAAGTTCATAATCAGAGCTTGACAAGTGTCCTAGGAAGCCGTTGGAAGTCAAAAATCGTGAAGGCTACATGTTAGTAGCAACTGCGATTTGAGAAGTGAAAGTTGCACAATTTGGCAGGCTGTTTTGCGGTCAGGATCGCGGTATGTACAATGAAAATCATGACCGTAACTTGCGCTGGTTGAAGAAACATAATGGCTATATTTTCTGGAAGCACTAATGAAAAGTTGCCACGTGAACTAGCTGTTAGACACAAAGTCTCAACTTTTGACTTTCATAAGGAAAATGTGAACTAGCTATTAGACACAAAGCCATAACTTTTGACTTTCGTAAGGAAAATTGGAAATCACCAATGGAAAGCTAACACATGGACTAGCTGTTGGACTAGCCATTAAACTAACCATTATACTAACAGTTAAACTAGCCATTGGACTAGCCGTTAGTCTATTCGATGGAATTTAGATATAAATGCTCCACCAAACATTAATAAATAAAAAGGTTAAGAAATTCATTATCAAGAGAAAAAGCTCTTAATATTTGCTACTCATTTCTTTCAATTTTGTTTATAAAATTGTTAATTGTTGGGTGTGAGCATTAAACACCATATTATAAGGTTGTTGTGTGAGCCTGTAAAACACATCGAGATAGGTTATAGTGTGAGCCTTAAAAACACTTACGATAGGTTTTAGTGTGAGCCTTGAAAACACTTGTAAAAGGTTTTTGTGTGAACCTGTAAAACACAAGTTGTAAAGTTTGGTGTGAGCCTGAACACTAAGTTGAGTGTGAGCTTCTAAAACACTATTGATTGAGAGAAATACCCAATTGGTGAATTGGGGAGTGGACTTAGGGTAGGTTAATACACAAACCACTATAAATTGCTTGTCTCAATCTTCTCATTTTTCCTCCTCACTTCTTTGTTTTTAGAAATTTTCATACACCAATTCAACCCTCCTTCTTAGTGGCAAGGGCCAACGACATGCTATTGCACCCATGACTAAAGTTATAGGCTATGACTTTCCTAGGCCTGATGAGAGATGCAAGTTATGACTCAAGTTGCAGCCTTTAACTTGGACATGTCGGATCCTACTTTTAAGCATATTCTTTAGGTCTTTTAAAGGAATATTTAAAACTAATACCTAGGGTTTTCAAGAGAGTATTTTAAGGGAGTGAAAAAAAAAATCTTTTTTTTTAGATAAGAAAACGAAGTGAAACATGCTACAACTCAAGATCAAATGCAATAGTTCAAGAGATCATTGAATTAAAGAAGAAGAATAAGAGAAGACCTATCAAAATAATTGGAGATTTAATTTTTCCATCTCTTTATTTTTATTTCCTTTATAAAAAAGGAAGTAATTGCTTTTGAATTTGTGTTGTTTTGTTAGTATGTTAGGCTAGATCTTTGATCTATGTAGCCATGGATAATGATTGATTGATTTAGAATTCCTATGACTATATTAGGAATTTTTTTTTATAAGTGAATGATTCTTAAGCCTAATGCTTGTGATTACTTGGCTACCAATTATATGATTTTTGTTCATTTATATATTTAGAGATTATAAATTGAAATATACCTAAAATCACTCCTTTTATGTTAATTGTTGAGTAGAGATACCCAATTAACCTATTGCTATCACTTAAAGAGTTACTAGAGTTACAAAGTCACGCATTTCTAGTTTACATTGAGAGATGGATCTAGAGAACTGGTTACATATTAAGTGACTACTCAAGAGTAAGCCTTAATTTTTTGAGAGAGAATTAATAGTTGCAACCCTAAATCCAATGTAGTATTGAATGATTAATAATTTCATGATTTTCCATTGGTGAGATTAAGTGGCTCAGGTGTTTTATCATAAGGTTTTCTTTATTATTGCTTTTACCTTTTTGCCATTCAATTATTAGTTTAGTTTATTTTCATTGTGCTAATAGTTTAGATAACACCTTAACTATTTATTTTCTAGAAAAAAATAGAATCATCATATTTTAATACTTATAAGATGTGGCTCTGTGGGATGATATTTATACATACTTATGTTTTTTATTACGTTGATCATCATTCTTTTATCATTATTTTGTAAAGCATATTTAAAGAATAGTTTAAAGGAGAAAAGATAATGCATAAGTTTGGAATTATTAATTAGTGTAGCTTTTATCCCACCTTCTGAAATTTCAGTCAAATTGACAATTTAGAGTATAATTCTTTAAGGGTTTTATTATTAAGTCACATACTTGTTTACCTTAAATAAAATTGATTACAAATGGAATTTATCATTTAACTACAAACATAATTTAACAAAAATATTTTATAAAAAAATAATCATTACATTAATAAAATATCCATTATAAAAATTGGGTCTCAAATGCAACACTAACACTAAGTCCTAAACCTTAATAGAGAGAAGTTTCTAAAACAATTAATCTTTGACTTCCAAATGGTTGTACAACCAACCCTTAGTCTCTACAACTTTTTTTTTATTTTTTTTATTTTTTTTTACATATAACTTAAAAACCTTAATCTCTATGACAGTCTTTAATCCTATCCATTTGGCTAAGGTGCACCCTATTCACCTTTATAAATACCACCCATTGAGAGAGAGGAAGAGGAAGCTTGAATTCCTTAACCAAACTATGCCAAAATCACCATTCGAGCTCACCACACTTAGAAAATCAAACATTCAACTCCAAACAAAAAAGGTTTACAGGATAATCTAAAGATTTGTGACTTAACTCTTGCATTTTCCCTTATATTTGTAGGATAATTCCACGTCTTAAGTTCCTATAAGTTTAAGGCATATCAAGAAGAGCATTAAAGAACCCAATCCATTCACCGACTTCTTCTCTTTTTCTTTTCTCCATTATTTATCATAAAAGTGCAGTCCTAATAGTTTCTAAAAACTTTCTTGTAGTATGCATATGCTATTGAATAGGTTGTACATACCATTAGTTATTTCATACATGGCATTTTGACTTAAGAACCACACATTTGTCACATCTTGTTCTCTATTCATTTTTTTTATGCTCTTAAGGTTTCTAAGGGATCCTTATGAACTCCAACAATAGAATAGTGATAGGTTTTTAAGACCTATGACATTTATTAAATAAATAAAGCAATGATTAAGGAAAGGAAGTTATTTCTCATAACCATTTAAGTACATCACCTTTATGTATATTTCCCCTTATTTTCCTTACATTTTTATGGACACAATGTTTAAAATGTGATTAGGAAAGGGAATCCTTTTCCGAAAGGACCTTATGACCCTATTAGGTTAGTGTATGTTTGCATGGAATTATAATTTTAATGAGCTCCTATTGACATAAACATAAAGAAGGAGTGGCTAATTCTTTAGCTTGCCTACTTTCTCATTTTCCATTTTTAGATGATTTCGAGTATGGTGGGGAAGAAAGCTCATTGACCTATGACTCCTATTTTGCTTGCCTTCATGTCTTTCGAATGATGTGTATCCTTAGCCTTGTGAAACATTTTTCTATCAGCTTTGTATCCTAACCCTACAAATGGCCAATGGTATTCTATAGGATGTTCTAGCTCTTTTGGAGCAATTTTGGACAAGGATCCAATGATCCTAGAAGTCCAAGTTGATGACTTAAATCTTGCCTAAGGCTTGCCCATTATCCTCCAAGTGCATTTCTATGACATTCTTACATCATATGTTTATGTGTCACTCAATATCTTAATGACTTTTATGTTTATGCTTGATTTGTATGATGATTGGATTATGGATATATGGAATTTGGACATAGATGCATGCTAGGTCCCTTGACTTAAAGATAAATGTGAGATAAGTAAGTGTTTTGGATGTAGACATTACAAACAATAGAGTAGCTTTATTATTCATTTTGTTTTTAATATTATACTAATATATTCCTTTTCTTCTTATAGGTTGAGATGTATTTTACTTCTTTCTTTCCATATTTATTGATACCTATACAAGCTCACCCCATTATAGATTATGCTTGTACCCCCCTCAGTGGCCAATGTTTATAATTATTTGAAGCACATGTTTGATATGATGCACTAGGTGAATGTTTTACAGCCAAGAGTTGGAGTAATTAATAATAAGACTAAAATTTTAATTGTAGACCAAAGATGCCTAAAGGTTGGATCTCTAAATTTAGGCATTTTAAGGGTGTCTCCAAATCCCAATCTCTAGTGAGGTGAAGACGGATTAGGCTTTTTAATTATTTTAGGTAGGCTCAAAAATATTCCATGCCTAGAATTTTCTCTTGACAAAAGTAAGGTGGTGACTCTATTATTGATTCAGGATGAGACTGAAGTATTATCTTACCATGGTCCCTCGTGACAACAAAACTATTGATAAGGCCTTCTACATTAAAGAGGCCATTCTAAAAGATCCCCTGATGATCCTAAAATGTGTGTAGTTGCTTGGGGCCACACCAATGTATGACCCCCATCCTCTTGATCTTTTGAAGATTGATAAAAGGTTAGAGTCACAAATGAGATTCCACTTATTCAAGTGCATTCTTAATAATTGAGGCACTCACAGTGGTGACTTTGCTAAGGACTTAGAATTAATTTTGTATTTAATTTTTAGTTCTCCTCTACAATATCACCTTTTTATTGACGAGTCCATTACATTCATTTAGCCTCTACACATTACCATTTGCATTAGGTCTACTATTTAAATAAACTCAATGAATTATCCAAATTGAAGACTTAAACTCCATTAAGACTTAAGAGATGGTGAGAGGAGTTCATCACTCACGAGCTAAGTACCTTTGACTATATCAAATGAAGGGTATACGACAACCATCCCTCTATATTATGGGAGCCATCAACTATCATAACCTCTTCAACCAATAGGTGCATATAAAAGCAAATAACACCTTGGAATATGCTACATAGCTTGTTTGCCTTTTTTTCAAAATAATGTTAAAGTCCCTAAAGAACATAGCTAAGTGTCCCCTATGTAAATATGCAATGTAATCCATTTCCCTTTTTGATATAAATATTGAATTCCTTCATGCAAATACATATGTATTCCATATTCCCCACTATGTAAATAATATTCTTCATGTAAATACTTCCATCTCTAATGTAAATGTTTATATATCCTTTTCTCCTTTATTAAAAAGATTTATTTGCCATATGTACATCCTCTTTAAGATTATAAAAGGCCTCCTTTTATATATGTTAGCTTTCTTCTAGTTTTTATGTATAATATTCATTTTGGACTTCAACCTTAAATATTTTGAGAGGGCCTCATAGGTTCTCTATCTCATATTGATAGAAGAAAAAAACCACTTATAGAAAAGAGCCACTAGACCTCGTATGTAGGAGTAATAAGGTTTGAAAGATCTTTTAAAAAGAATATGTGCATCTCATGCATGCATCCATATATTATTCGTTCATGGTTTATTATGTTAAACCTTATTTTGTAGTCATTGTAGCTCCATCCAAACCCTTATGAAAATGAAGAGGAAATAGGCTAGCTAAGGAAAAGCAAAACACTTAGCCCAATTTTTAAACTAGAGTTTTTCATGGAACTTATAATGCAACCGATGTTAATAAAAAAGATAAGGTCTAACCTCTATCGAATGAGGAAGGAAATGGTTATAAAAGAGGTGAACAAATACTTTAATAGGATTTTGAAGAAAGGATATGCATCTACTAGTAGGCTTGATAAAGGAATAACAATTATAAAAATAGTTATTAATGATGATATATTTAGGATAAAGAAATATCATGAAAATAGGTTGGCCAAAAAAGCAAGTAGTACGGTCATAGCCCTTAATAAGCATGTAAAAAGTGAAAAGGAAAGTGTATGATTTGATGGCCTTGATAAGCAACTGGAAAAGATTTAAAAGACTTTAGGCACTAGAGGTTTAGAATGGCAGAGTTAACATTGAAGAGTCACTAACTTGTAAGACTAAAAAGCTCATTACTAGTTAAGCTTCTTAAGTTTATCAAAACTAAAAGTGCAACAAACTATGTATCTTTTTATGTGTTAGTCATGAAAACATCTAGAGCCCTAACTGATACTATGCTTGAGCTATTCGAGTTTTCATTAGAAGGGTCTATAAAAACATAGCACTTTGAGCAGCACATGATAATCATGAAAGCCTATAAGGAGTTTAAGAAAGCTTTTGAGAAGCACTATGCATGCAATTCAGATCTAAAGGTCACATTATAAGACTTAGAGCTATTGAGATAGAAGAATATTAAGAGTTGTAATGATTACATAAGAAAGTGGAAAAAGATAGCCTCTAAGGCGACCAATTGACATTAGAGAGATAACAAGTTAAGACGATTATTGAAGGAGAGTTGCTTGACATCAATACTAAAATTAAAGGGATATTAGAATGATGCTGTAAAGATCTTAGAAAAGCCAACTTACAAGTCAATAAGTTAAAGTATAAATCGAAGAGACAATATGTTGGAAGAAGTGTACCACTCTCAGCTCAAAAGGAGGGAAATAAGAACACAAATGTGAACACAATGCGACCTTTGAAGTAGTTCACTAATTTTGTTATGTGTCTTTCTAAGGCATTTGAAATGATGCAAAAAAAAAAAGGGAATTCTAAAGTCACTTGTACCCAAGCCACCCCTTAATCCCTTTCCAATGGGGTATGATGTTAATGCTTACTATGTTTTTCACTAGTGAGCTAGACATAGTATATATGATTGTTATAGGTCAAAGCATGAGATTAAGGATCATATTGATAGTAGGACTATTATCCCACTAGATTCTTGAAGGCCAAGCGTTAAAAAGGATATGCATTTGAATTATCATAATGTCATACCTCCAAAATAAAAGGTATTTAGGATAGGTTCTAAAATTCCTAAAGAGGTTGTCATTGCTACTTTTGAGGATATGCCCCCTATGAAAGTTATAATTATTGCATGTGCTACCAATCTTTAAAAGAATTTGGACAATGAGATTGAGGAAGTAAAGAAAGAAAGAATGATTAAATTGTGGGAGAAAGGTGATGAAGTGAAGGAAGAGAGATAAATATGACATATTATGAGAAGTGTAAAGTATCCAAATTTGGTGAAAGAAAAGGAGGATGAAAACCCTATTATAAGCACCTTGTGGTTTCATGGTTATGCTCGAACGAGTGGAATCTTGCTTGCGACTATATCCTTTTATTGATCAATAGGGGATTGAGAATATAAAAGCCTTTACATTGATAATGACCAAAGGTGTGGTATGCGCTTGGATCAATGAGGGATCTTTTTAGGCCTTATGTGACTTCAAAGCTTCACGTCTAAAATGATGGTCACCAAGGGACCAATTATAAGATAATATGTTGGTACCATCCCTAGGAAATGTAAAGTCATCACCTGATTATGGTCAGGACAACAGTCCAGGAAAAAGCAAAATTTAAACCTAATATAAGGCAATTAAATGGCCCATTTCATCTTCACCCTATTAGAGATTAGGTTTGGAAATTAGGTACAACTTGGGGAAGAGGTTAGGAATCCCTAAACCACCTGAATATTGGAATCTAGCCTTCAAGCATCTTTAGTTCACCATTAATATCTTAGCCACGTTATTGATTAGTCTAATTAACGCCCCTAGGCATACATCTAGTGTAATTGAATCAATCAAATCATCACACTATTAAAAAGGGAGTGGCCTTATGCATCATGGAAAAGGGGTCCCATGCATTATTTATTCACACATCACATCGTCCATGATCATATATTAAGGGGTAGGGGCATGTGACATAGCATAAGGATTTAGCATGTAGTATCTTCCATTCATATAAACATAATTGCCCATAATCAATACAGGATGATAACTAAAACCAAATTCGTGGTCCAACTCTAGCAATAACATCTACACCTAAAGAAAAAAAAAACAAATTAGTGGTTAAAAGGAAACAAATAAATGAAACTAAAAGGGAAGGCAAATAAAGGTCTTAATAGTAACTCACTATATCTCCAAAGTCAAGGTACCTAAGCATGTATCTAAATCCATAATAATCACTTTCAACATCATAAATTAGTATATCAAACATAAAAAAAAGGTGCATGAGCCATGAACAAAAAAGGTAAAAATGAACATACAATATAAGTAATTTTGAGGACATTGAATAGCCTTAGGAAAACACATCACAAGAGAGATCCTAAGATTGGTCAATCCTCACCTTATTTAGCTCGAAAATAGCATATAATCCATTTGCACCACTAACCATAGAGGGTTAGCATACAACTAAAAAATGAAGGAAATTAAAAAGCCCATACACAAATCACATATTCTAACATAAACATAATGATAAAAAAATGACTCTCAAGGTCATTGGAACCTTAAGTTCATCACTTGGTCATTGTCATGAAAGGGCCAAAATATAACCAAAATCATCACTAGACTAAAAATCAGATAACATGGAGCATTACATAAAAAAAGGTTGCAAAATTATTCAAAAACCATACTAAGGTTCCATTTTTTAAATGATTAAAAGTCTAAGGAGATTATTCCTCTTCCCATTCAGTTATTGGAACATTGGAACACATTAAAAAAAGCTTTGGAATATAATGAATCTGAAGAGAAAAGAAAATAAGATTTACAAAAATTGTCTACCAGGTGAACTGGGTTGTACAACCAAATGTTAGGGCTATATATCCTAGGTAGTGGGTTGTATAGCCCCTATTTCCTAAGTTTTAAAAATAGAGAAAGCAAAAAAAAAAAAAAAAAAGGAAGAAGAACAAGAATAATAAGGGGTAAGGGAGGCTTTTGGATTCCTTTGTGTACTTTTATACCTTTAAAGGCTCACAAGTCTAATACTTTCCTCTAAAAATGCTTAGGGAATGCACAAAAATAAAGGAAAAGGCCTATTTTTTTACCTTAGAGTGTGTTAGGTTAGTTAAGGTTTAAAGGCTTTTTGTGCTAAGTGTACTTTCAGAAGTAATTTTGTTAGACTAACCTTAGGGTTTCCAAACGTCTCTCTCCCTCTCCAAATGAGGGGGTATTTATAGATAATGGGTAGGTGCACAGGGCTAAAAAAATTTTTAGTTGCACCATGGATATGTCCAATCATATAGAGAGAGATAAATCTATTAGAATTATGGTTTGCATTCGAGTTGTACAACCAAGAACGGTGGTAAATCTCTTTGCCAGGGCTATGCAGCCTTGAGTTTAAGGGGGGACCAATTCTAGAAGGATCTCAAGGTTAGGGTTTTAAGGTCAATTGCACAACCCCGGTTTATGGGCTATATAACCTATCATCCTTAGCAAGCAACTATGGGCTAGGTTTAAGGCTTAGTCTTATGCTTCTTTAAGGTTTCTTAGGGTCCTTCATCTCTTTTTTTGGCAATTCGCTACCATTTTTAGGATGGATTTAGCGATTTTCATTATTGGGCTTGTATTCAAAGGTCTAAAATTTAAGGCTTATAGTTTGCACCCTGTTGTATGGGGCTCAAAAAAAAACATTTGGGAAATGGCTATTTAAGCAAGTATCATCAAAGCAAAGTAAAGAATGTAAGCATTAGTAAGGATATTCAAGGGTACCAATCTTTAACAACTCATCAAGCAAATATTAAAGAAATTCTAACAAATTTCTTATAGGTACCAGGTGTTTAAATAGCTCTTCTTGAGCTCTCTAGCATGTACTGAATTAGTTCTAGCAGTTCTCTAGTAGGTACTAGATGTTTTAATGGTTCCTTAATAGCTATTTACCAGGTACTGAAGTGCTCTAACAACTTTTTTAGTAAGTACTAAAGTGGCACTGATAGCTTTCTAAGTGTTTTAATAACTCTTCAATAGCTTTTTAGTAGGTAGTAAAGTAGTTATGGTAGCTCCTTAGTAGATATCAAGTGTTTTGGTATTGGATAATTAGCCTCTAATAGTCATTGATGCTTTTGTAATTCTGTATGAGTGCTTCATCTTTTCGACTTATGATTTTTTATTAGGGATCCCTTCTAGGTAGCTATTGTGTCATTTAAGCCCTTTTATCATTTGTAAAACTGAATCCATATCCTTGTAGCCCTTTTAGCTATCATATAGATTTGTTCCTATCTCAAGGTAATGGGTCTGGGCCCTAATGTTGTATGAAGTGCTTATTTAGGTTTTCCCCTTATTTAAAATAATGTAGTTCTTAAGAGTATAGCTAAGGCCTCGACAACAATAAATTTGTCATTGAAGGTATCCTGATGGTCTCACTTAAATTAGGAACCCCGACAAGTTTTTTAGGCATTTTTTAAAAGTAATGAGGGTACTTTGTTAAATTGATCATTTTGAGACCTTTTGGAAAGTTAAAGGTATCTTGGTAATTTGGAAAGTAAGGGCATTTTGATGATTTTAGCTTAATTGGACATGAAGGAAGCCTAGGTGTTTTTAGTAATTTTAGCTTAATTGGTCTTAAGGAAAGTCTAGGTGTATTTTTATAATTTTGGCTTAATTAGGATTAAGGCAAGGCTAAAGGTATTTTGGTAATTTTGGCTTAATTAGGCTTAAGGAAATGCTAAAGGTATTTTGGTAATTTTGGCCTAATAATGGTTAAAAAAAGGCTAAGGCATTTCGATAATTTTAGCTTAATTGACCTTGAAGGAAGGTTAAGGGTATTTTAGTAATTTTAGCTTAATTGGGCTTTAGGGAAGGCTAAGTTTGTTGTGATGGGCTAAAAGGGAGCAATGTAGGGTTAGAACATGAGATTGACATACTAGGCTGGTTTAGGTCCAGGTTTGCTTGAGGGGCCTGTGCACCTCATATTAGGCTTATACAGATCATTTGTACAAACTAGCCAGGGTTAAGTAATCCTGTTCCACTATATAAATCCCTCCAAAAGTGACTTATGTCATTTGCATAATTCCTCTTTTTTCTATTGTTCTCTCCCTTAAAGACTCAAACTTAGTTCTTATGTTCCTTTAGCTTTTCAAGAAAACATCATGGCTAAATCTTGCGATGATGAGATGTTCGACTTCCATAAGGAGTTTCCCGATGAGGACATCTTTACCTTGGATGCCCTACAGTAGTTGCAATCCTAGTTGGGATTCGCACTAATGAGCCTGTTTAAAGGTGCGATTACAAAGATGGTTTCGCTTGGCTTTCCTATAGCTGGCGGCACATTTATGGTTTATATAACCTGGACCATCACCTTGCATGAGCAACCTTGAGAGTAGTAGACATTTTTCTCCTTTTTCTTGTCATTTATTTTATTTTTCATCCATCTCACCATAATAGATTTTAGGTGCTGCCCTAAAATTTCTTTTGCCTGCAAATATTAGATTAGCTTATAAACTATTTAGGGATAATTTATAGGACACTCACCCTTTATTTTAAATATAATTTATTTTATATCTATTAGTCTAGTTAGTTGCTTCCATTTGTGTTGACTTCATACCTTATTTTGTGATTTGTATAAAAGCAATTAAAATTAATTAATAGAATAACATATGAAAATTAAGGTATATACCTAAAATTATAAATAATTTATTCATCCATTTTACCTACTTATTTGTCTTTCTATGTTTTCTTTGTGGATGTCAAATGCTTTTTTAGGAAACTATTTCCATAAATTTCCTCAAAACTTATTATTAATCCCAATGACTATAACTTGTCATTCCTTTACCTTCAAATTCGAACCTTTCAGATTTTTCATCCTTTGACCTCGATGACTATGCATTAACTAATAGATGTTTTCCATTATTCATTCATTTTGCTTCTCTTCTTTTCTTGTAGGGGATTATTGCCTTTCAAAAGGAAGGCAATGTTAAAGGTCTTACAATAGAGTGAGGTTGGACATTGCACCTCGAGTTATGGTCCATTTTATAGGTATAAGGGTATGGACCTTCCTACGATTGCTATCGGATAGGAGGCCAAAGGACGACCAAGTAATAAGACACGCACTACTGTAGTAGTGAATGGACACGACCCACACCTTCCATCTTCCCCTTATTGATGAGGTGATGATTATGCCTGGGGACTCCACCTTTTTGATATGACTATGATTCGCAAGTATTCCTTTGCCCATAAATTATATGGTGCATGAGCTGGTGCTTCAGAAGGACTACTCACATATAGTTCTTAACTGTGTTCCCTTGCTTAAGGGGAGTATGATTGTGGTGAGGTCGAACATAGGATCTAATGCTCTTCAAGTCATCGACCATAGCTCCAACTAGGCAGTTGACCAGCATACATAATTTATTGCATGCCTCATCGAGAGCTTTATTCTTGAGTGCCTCTGATGTGGTTGAGCTTTGCTTAGTGTTGGTGCTAGAGGATTTGGACCTACTACACCACTTTGAATAGGGGTCCATGACATTGGCGTAACTTTATGGGTACCTTAATCGGTGTTATCAGAGCATGTGGTATATGTGTTGTGCTTGGAGGGTTCTCATCATAAGTATCTCTCAATTATTTTCTTTTGTGTTTGTGTTTCATTTGATCATTCTTGAGACTAATACTAGCTTTATTGACAAGCATGGGGCATCAAGCTTTGACTACTAGAGGGGCTGGACCCAGGGGACGATGTAGATGGTGGCTATCATTATTTCTTATAATTGAGCATCGTGTCTTATGCAAAGTCTTTTATAGATGCCAGGGACACTTGCTTGAAGACCATTACTTTGTACTATGTACTTCGACCTTAGGTAGCGTGTCATTGCTAGTACAAGGGCTTAGATGAGTGACCTGTCCCACAGTGCCTGTCCACGAGCTTATTTTAGGAAAGGGATCTTGAGAGCGCATATCTCACCATATAATTAGGTTATATGCCAAATAAGCAATTATCTTTTACTAGTACTCCTCATACGTCTTAGATGTTAAAGTTCTTATAAGGATTCTTCCTCTATCCAAGGTGGTTATTTAGGCATTCCCTTAATATGCACCTAATGGGGGAGTTGACTTATAGCACAAGAGTCGGGCCACCAATGAATAGGCCACACAATCATTTATTGCTTCGACCTTTGTCTCTGCATCCAGTGTTGCTGTTGCTCAGGGCCTTAAACGAGCTTGTGGATTGACTTTAAGAGGCATAAAGCCTATGGTGTAAGTGATTTGGCCTTTATGCCAAACTGTATTATCGAGTTGTGCATGGCTTAATTGATTACATGATAATGTCATTATGAATTACTTGGTCGGCCTATATGTTCGATTTGACTGAGATTACCTATGTAAGAATTTTTTTTCTTTATTTCCTAATATGCTAATTATAATGTAAGCTTTGTAGCTAACATGTTTCATTTTATTCTTTCATTAATCCGTCGCATTTAGGCTGAGGCCATAGTCGATCTGATTACCCTACTGAAAATGGTTGTGATATAGCAGACACTCTCCATGCAAGTTAGTATGGAAAAATGCATGTATGCATGTTTATGACTTGTGTTTTGTGCATTTAGTGTCCTATTCATCTTAACCCTCATGTTTCTGACAATCCAGCTCATGGATAGTGAGATAAAAAAAAGGATCAATGTTTGGTAGAACTGCAGATAGAGATTAACACCTTAGCTAAGGCAGCTGTATAGTACGAGTATGTTGCAATGGACGACAAGGTAAAGGATTTTGAGGTAACCCTTTCTAAAAATAGAGGCAATTGAGTTTTGGAGACCCCCATTCCTTATTAGCTGCTAAGACGTTCTTTTTCCTACTTTTTCATTATAGTATGGTATGTTTGACAAATATTTGCATAGTCATATAGTTTATTAGAAGAAATGAAAGCCTTTCTTTTTGGATGCTTGCTTAGGTCCTTATAGGACAAACTGAGGTGAAATCATCTCCATTTTTTGTCAAATTATGATATTGTGTCTTCCAAGTACAAATGCGTGATTTTGGCTGTTGAATGTATGCTTTTTAGTGTGCATTATCTTTTTTTTCAAATATGTGCTTTACAAAATATGTACAAATGCCAACTTCAAACCTAAAGTATGAAAGAGGTGCTGCCAAATTCTTTCCAGGTACAAATGCCTATACAACCTAATTGGAAGGCTGCATATGTAACAACCATTTCCATTTACAAAACTCATAGCATTCGTATCCAACATACATATGCATAAAGGTTTTATTCATCATCCAAACATAATAAAACATGTATTTAATATACATATATGTTATCTAATATAAAGACTAGTGATAATAACTAGTTCCTATCTAAATGTATGTACATGACACAATGAGAGAGAGTTGGAATTCAGCCGATGACCTATTGTCCATGTGCCTCAATGCAAAACTCTAAGCACCAAAGTGTCCAATCCCTATTCTTCGGTATTCGAAAAATATAATTGCGATTTGGTGAGTCGCAACTCAGTGAATAAAAATAATAATCAAATTCTTATGGCACAACTAACATAAGAATATCATCAGGATATATTACAAGTACAACAATTGACTATGCAAGTGCAAGTACAATATATTTATTTTTTTATGTTGTGACCTTGCAAGGCAAACACTGCTCCCGGGAATTCATGTGATTCAAGTGACATTTGATTTTACTGGCCATCATATAACAAGTGATTCATCTGATCAATAACATGTGCCAATGGGACCTATTGGTCCATCTTTCATGTGATTAATAACATATGCCAATGGGACATATTAGTCCATCTTCCACGTGATTTGTAAGTGTTTGACAAGCCAGTCACAACGTCCTTTTAGTTCCATATGCAAGTGTTCATAACAATGGTATACCAAGTCATCATTGAGATAATATAATTCTCACTTGACTTGTATTCATATGTAAAAGGTAATAATTGAATCACATATACATGTAATAGGATATAATGACATCATAAAATTATCACACATATACACATTGGAATCTAGCTATCATTTTTACTCACCTTTTGATGTGACCAACTTTTATGGTAGGTTTGGTTCTCTCTCTAGGGTTTCCTTAGAGTTTTGAGATCCGAACATTTGATACATACATGGTTATAAGTATGTCAAAATGATTATGAATGCTTAGTATGCAACTATGACATGATTCATGCAAGTGAACCTAGTGTTTATGCATATTTTCCTTATATGGTAGCCTGAGCTTGCTACACTCTCACAACAATAACTCTAGATATATTTTTCAAACAAACTGGACACATAACGAGACAACATGTTCGAATCTCAAGCCAATATGAGACACAAAGAAAATGTGGTGAATTTTTAAAATTTTCCCCATTGCAATGTCATCTCAGTCAGAGTAGGTCTTACATTCCTGGGTGTATCTCAAATTGTAAAAATCCAATTGCAATAATAATCTACCATTAGTTACAAAATATATAGATTAACATTTTTCATGTTTTACTTATTGTCTAATTCAGTCTATAAGGTCACCAAAACAAAGGACCAATCTCAGGGTGGATAGGTTTGTAACATGCTGACAAACAGTCATGATGAAAGGATAATATCTCAACAACCATACTGGATTTAGAAAAAATATTTCATAAGTATGTAGATCAGACATAAATATACAATTTCAAGTTTAGATCATCATCAAATTCTGAATCTATGGCCATCAGATTCTTGAAAAATAGAATTAAAAGAAACGTGGGGTTTCATCTGGGTACAGGGTCAGTCTCAATCAATGAGTCATATATCTTTCCGCACAACAAATAAATGAAAACTGCTTTATAGGTTTTTATAGGGGATATAACCATACAAGTTTCATGTTTTACACTTTGTCAAAATCAAAACATAAGGCCATCAAAATATAAGAAAATAGAAAGACTAAGGTCATCTCGGTTTGTTGTGAATGAGCCCTAATGAAGGAGCCATAACTCCTCACACACATCAAATTAAGCAAAAATGTTTCATATGCATTATATGGGATATAAAGCTATAACTTCAATATTTTTCACTTTCCTAATTCCTCTTCTAGCGTTATGAAATTGTGGGTGCAAAATCCTGGTCTAATAGCAAAATCCAACACAAATAGCTCTTATTCTCTTGGATTTCAACTTTCATCCAAGAGCTCTACCTCAATTATTACATAATTCTCACTAACCATGCATGATTAACATGACATGAGAGGCAAATTTCAATTGAGAAGAAGACAAATTAATTTACCTATTATCCCAGAATTAGAAAACCTTAGGACTTTTTCCTAGGCAGTCCACACTTCTTCCTCTCTTTCTTATTCTTATTCTTCTTCTTCTTCTTCTTCTTTTTCTTCCTTTATTTCTTTCTTCCTTAGCTTTCTCTCTCTTATGCTATAACTCACATCTAACCCCTTAACTATGATCCTAATGGGTAAAAAATTCCACTTGTAAGCCTATTACAGTAAAACAAAATCATGGTATTGCATTCCTATTGGTTGGAAGTTCAATTTCCTCTTTTAGTCCCTCTTCTTCACTCCTTAAGCACTTCCATCCATCTACTAATTCCTAGATGCTCCTTATATTTTAAAATAAGCTCTATAACACCATTATTTATGATGCTATAACAAGCACACAATATAAAACAAATTGTCATGCAACTATACAAACACTACATATATGTTCAAGTGTTCCAAATGCAACAGTGCAAGTGTCATTGTCGTGCTTCTACAATTCACATGTCTAAATGATTATTTATCCAATGCACATGTTCATATGGGATTTCATATCATTTATGCAATAAATATGTTTGTGTGATAATGCCAATGAATGTGGATAGGAATGTTATAGCATAGACATGATTTAGGGTTGTACAACCATAGTCATAGGCTATATAACTCCATAAGGTTGTCTTCTTTTATAAATACCCATTTGATATCTTCCTTATACATCTATATTTCCAACCTCCAAACCATTTCAAGAGCATTCCTATGGTATTTTTTCACCTTAGACTTAATCCAATATACATGGGCAGGTATTATAGTTATTCGTAACTTATACTAAGTTCATCTTGACACCCATTTTTTTGAGCAACCTATGACTTATGACATTCTACCACTCGTACTTTCCACTTAAAGGATGTAAAGATTTGTCCATATCTCTAGAACTTTGGAACCATTCTTAATTGTCGTATCACAATTGTATATTGGATAATACTGCTCCAATTAGATTACCTGCATGTATGAAAGATGGTAGAGCTATTAAATATGTTGTATGATGAGGTACCTAGGTACACATTGGGCTAGGTAAAGATCCTCATGGCTCCTTTCATCACTATTTTCCCTTATAGAGGCCATGCTCAACAGTACATGCTCATATTACAATAGCTATTTTGATGGATGAGTACTTGTTATGGAGGGATGATGACATGATTGATTTATAGATTTTACCACTCTTTGAGGGAGCAAAGTTAAGGAAGACACTAATGTCAACTATCTTGGGTGAGACCATCATTGGACTTAACAAACTAGCTCTATATGTTAGTGATTCTTTAGTGGGAAGCACACTATTACTTTAGGTAAGGGTTCCTCTTTCAATAACTTTTCTTTTACATATATTTTCTTCTCCCTTTTTTTTATTATGCCCTAATTTTTTGCCTGGACCACCCTTGTGGGTTTTCAATCCAGTAGATCACTCATTTTTGCTTAGGTTGCCCTTTTGGGTTTTTGACCTAACGAGCATGTCATTTTCCTTTCTTTTCCTTTTTCATCATGAGATTGAGACTATTAGCTGCCCTTACCATGTATGTGAGGGTCTACTACTCATAACATCATTTGAATCGTCATCTGTCGAGGCTATCTATTACTAAAGCCAAATTGGCAAATGGGATGTCTCACATTACTGTTGCCAACATTCATTAGATCTATCCGTGGTGAAACCTATCACGTGTTACCCTGTGGACTTATGAAGATTACGTCATCCTTCCTACCTTGACATTAGGCACATTTTATGACCCAACTCATATATGTCGCCAGTTCAATGCTCCTCAATTCGAGGTGCAATTCCTTCTTTCATTTGTAGATGATCCTTTATCCCAATGCTTATTGGATAAGATTGAGGCTACATGGACCAACCGTCGCATCTAACTTTTATACTAGTAGAGACCCATAGTTTGATGACGATATATACTACATGGCATGGTTACACGACTTTTAGATCTATAGGCATCATATTAGTAAAAGGTATATAATTAACTTTTTCAAATAAAACAATTTTATATTTACTTATAGTTTAAAAACATATATGACTCGTTCACTTTAATTATGTAAATGTATTTCCATTTGATATTATGTTTGGCATGAATCATTTGCATTTTGCATGTTTAGGAATTAATTAAATGCTTGACTTCTACTTTTAACATTAGCACATTATACATTCTTATTGTCTTTGGCAACGTCTTTATTTCACTAGCCTTATTCTCATCCATCTGTATCTTCTTTTATCATCATCCAACTATTCTTATCAATGGTCCCTAGTGGTTAATTACACTCTTTCTACTTTTACTTTATTTATTTGTTTGCATTTTTATGCTCTAACTTTTACCTATGTTGCCCTTTTAGGTTTTTTACTTAATGAAATTTCTATTTTTTTTTCATTTATTATGCCCTAATTTTTTCCTAAGCCAACCTTTTGAGTTTTTTACTTAGTGATCTATTTTACTTTTCTCACACCTCACACTAAATACGTCTTTAATTAGTTTAAGTTCATTAGCTGAATGAATTCGTTCCCATCCATATCTTATAGTTTCATCGCATCACCAGAATATATTTTTTTGACCAAGTAGGGACCTTCCTAGTTCGGCCTAAAGTTCCCTTGGGGATCCTAATTTTGTGATAGGACTACCATTAATAATAGATAACCAACCCTTATCATGCTTGGTTTGATCTTATTGTTAAATGAACTGGCTATTCTAGCTTGATACAACTAGATGTTGTACAGGGCCTTTAGTCTTTTCTCATCCAATAGACCCAATTGCTCAATCCTACTCCTTATCCATTAGTACTTAGGAATATCAAACTCGACTAATTTTCCTAAGGACTTCACTTTCAACACAATCGGTATCACTACCTCCATCCCATACCCCAAAGAGTATGGTGTCATCCTAGTAGATGCTTTTATTGTAGTTTGATAACCCCACAAGGTGAAAGGTAATTTACCAAACTAGTTTTTTTCATGTCTCCACCATTTTGGCAATGATATTTTTCACATTTTTATTTGCTACTTGTAGTATTGTGTTAGCTTCCAGCCAGTAAGGTGACGATTTATGGTGGACCACATTGTACTTTCCCAATATACACTTGACCTTTGCCTGAAAATGGACACCATTATCCAAGATAATATGATGTAGCACTCTATAGTGGCAGATAAGATTATTCTCAATGAATCATGTCATCTACTTTGTCTTCAGCTTTCGAAAGGCTTTAACCTCTACCCATTTCAAGAAATAATCCACTACCATTGCAATATACCTATATCCCCTTATAGATTTTGTCCTAATTTCTCAAATAGTATCGATGCCCCATGCTACAAATGTCCGAGGTGAGGTCAAATTCTATAATTCTATTGGCAGTAGATGATTGAGGCTATTGTAAACTTAACATTCGTGATAACTTTGAACCTTTTGAATACAGTCATTCTCTACAGTAGTCCAAGAATATCCCAATCTCAGGATTTTCATTGCCAACACTTTACCATTCATATGGGGATCACAAACATCTACCTGCGACTCTTCCATAATTCTGTAGGGCTCTTCCTCTGCCACATATCACAAATGAACTCTGTCGGACATTATATTAGACACGACCCTAACCATGAATTATGAAGACAATCTTTGGATCACACATTTATCCCTTTTCTCAGCCTCCTTAGTGTATTCATTGCTTTTCAAATACTTTTGTATAACAAAATTCTAGGGGCGTATGTCTATTAACACCTGCATTATTCTTATATCCCCATAATATAACAACAAAGATTGTAGCGTGATAAGTGATTTCATAAGCATTGCCTTCAGTCCAACCTAGACAGAGACTGATATGGTGAAGGCATTGGCCATGTCATTTTATTCTCTTAGCGGGTGATGAAATGTAACTATTTGAAAGCTCTTTACCAACCCTTTTATTTGTTCCAAATATGTGTTTAAATGTTCCTATTTTATTTTCCATTCATTCATTTTATACAAAATGACCATCATTGTGTCCTTGAACACCTTTGTTGTCTTCACTATTATTTGTCTTAAGAGCTTAAGACTGAGTGCACATGCTTCGTACTCAGCCATGTTATTGGTGACTTTATAATCTTACTTCTCAGTTACAAGGAAAAGCTCACCTTTTAGTGAAATAAAAAATACTTCAACACCTGCCCTTTTCTTATTTATAGCCTCATTGAAGCCCTCCATTATTGGGGTTTAATTGCTCTTAACCCTTTATTTGAGAACTGAAAAGGTTTAGATTCTCCTTCTTCAAGAGGTTGCTATGCTAAGTACTTTGAAACTGCTTGTCCTTTGATCACCTTTTTAGCTACGTACTTAATATCAAATTCAGTCAACAAAATTAACCACTTTGCGAATCTTTAGTGAGGGAAAGGGCCTCATATAGGTACTTAATTCCTTATTCATTGACAATGTGCTGTAATAGCTTTATAAAGGTGACCTTAAACACACACTTCTTTGGATTCAACCTTAAGTTATGCTTATCAACCTTTTTTAAGAATTTCTCCAAACCTTCAAAGCGCCCTTTCCTTGTTTTAGACTTCACCATCATGTCACTCCCGCATTCTTTAACCTAAATGACATTACCTTATAGTAGTACGTTCCATATTCTATGATAAAAGTTGTTTTCACCTTATCTATTATATCCATGAGAATTTGGTTATACCCTGAGAATCCATCCATAAAAAAATATATAGTGCAAGTTGCGAAACTATCGACAAGCACATCAATGTGCGATAAAGGAAAATCATCTTTTAGACGTGTTTTGTTTAAATCCCTATAGTCATGTTTTGTTTAAATCCTTACAGTCAACATACATCATTACTTTCCCATCCTTCTTTGGGTATTGACACTATTTTGGACAACCACTTGAGGTAGTCTACCTCTTAATGAACTTGGCATTCAACGACACAACTAGCACCTCATTGACAAATTGATCTCACTCAAGCCTCATCCTTTTGAAGCTTTTGTTTGATAGATTTCATGCATGGGTAGGTCAAAATTTTATATTCTCTAATTCACTTATCAAGCCATGGCATATCTTCATATGTCCAAGCAAATACCCTTCGATACTTTATGAGCAATTATTCAAACTTTCTCTGCTCTTTTAGTGTGACACTACTGGTGATGAGTAAGTATTTGGATTTTCCTGTGTGCCAAGGTTAAATGCAGTTGTATGCATAAAATTAATGTTAAATATGCTCATGAAATGAAGCAAGCTATGCAAACTACCATCATAAAACACATCACACTAATAAGCATGCTCATCATTCATTGCCTTAAACTTATAAATAATACATCATCATCTTTAAAGAGACTAGAAATAAAAACATCAGTAGTAGCATGAAAGTCAGCTTCATCTGGAGTTTTATATGCTCATGCCTTTGCCTCTTCTTCACCCTTTGGTTCATCAGTTAGAACCCCAAGATTGACATTCTGTAAAGAACCTAACTATTTCCCATCCTTTATGTCAATTGTCTTAACAACTCCCTCAAAACTCGATTTCATCTGCTCATCTAGTAGGTCAATTTTTAAAAAATATGCCCAAAGTGTTGCACTTTATGCTATAGTTGGCTTAGTCTCCACAAAGGACCTTGCATTTCTTTACCACCTACTTCCTTAATAATTTCATAGTCATGCTCTTAATATCTTCTTGCTTTATCTTGGTGTACATAGCTTCAGTAAACTTGCATGGTCTAGTATACTCATATTATGAGTCCATGAAGGGTGCATTATGTTTCATTGATTCAAGCCCATCCTTTATATGATCTTTCCTTATGGCCCAATATTTTTTATCTAACAAATGCCACTTAGTATGTTCATCAGTGACCCTCTTCTTAGTATTCCATTGCCACATAAACTGAGGTCTGTATAGAACTATTGACTAAGTTGATTCTTGGCCCCTCTTTATTATTGTAAATTGTTTCCCTTTCTTCTCTTTCTTCTTCTTCTTCATGTGAATCTTAATAGTTATGATATCCAAACTTGCCAAACATCTAGTTAGAATAGAGCCTTCTTAAGTATTTCTATATCCTCACCAAGTGAGCTTTCCTTCTTAGTGACCTATGGTTCAACCTTTTCAGCAACCTCTCCTTCTTTCACAAAGAAATCTGATAATGGTCTGTATGAGTCCCTAACCTCTAGCTTCAACTCTTTATCATGATACCTTAGTCCTTTTCTTATAATTTAAGTGGGGATCTCAGGGAATTTTGATATGCCTGTAGAATTCTTTACTAACCTTTATCCTAAGATGAAGTTCATGTTCTTTAAAATCCCTATAACTTTAGGATCAACTGACTTATCAGTGACTCCTGCAACTTAAAACCCTCAAAGATGTGAAATAACCACACTTAAAGTTGACATAATCTCCATAACCTTTATGCAGATAATAATAATTTCTCCTTTTTAAGGAATCTTAACTTTCTAGTGAATAAAAGAAGGTACATCCTCTAATGGGTGATGTTGTGGTCTTTCCAACAAAGTGAGAATGTGATCGAAATCTCCAAGAGTGTAAATTTTACCATATTTTTCACTATGCCTATCTTTCGCATGGTTTTGAACACATCCAAAACTGGCCTCCTGCTATCATCATATGCCTGAATAACACTGTTAAAAGCCTATAAATCCTTTTTAGACAATCCAAACTTGTTTAGTAACTTTGAGGGCAAATGTTAATCCTAAACCCATCATTAACCATCATAAATGGCGTGCGACTACCCCATACCTCAATACGAATGAATAAGGCTAAGTTACAATCCATTCCTTATGGTGGAAAATCCTCATATGAAAAGGTAATCTTAATCTTTTGAGTCACTAATGGAATGACATCCAATGAAGTAGCTTCCTTCGATAGAATCAAACTTGACAAAGCCTTTAGCATAGCCTTCTTATGTTCATGAGAGGTGATAAGCAACTACCACACACTGATATGGGCTAACATTTTCCAACTATTTCACAATAGGGTTGTCATCTTCCTTCTCCTTTATGATAAGCTCATCTACCTTTTTCTCAACCCTTGGTTCTTTAGGGGCTTCCCTATCGTGATAATATTTCCTATTATGTGTCTTGTTTAGCTTCTTTTTCTTTATCACTCTCCTCCCATAACTAGATCATTTTCCTTCTTCATGCCTTATATATCTCTTCATTTGAGCTTTCCCATGGATTGATAGAGTAAATAATTATAACCTCTTTCATAACTTACTTGATTGTGGTAATAACAACTTCATTAGGATTCCTATAATCTATCATAAAAGACCTTTAATTTTGGGGAGGAACATTACGATAGTTTGGGAGAGGGATCCCTTAAATGCTAGGCCTTTTATAATTTGGCAAGGTAATCATCTTATTATAGGTGAGATCTTAAATCTCATGTTTCAGCCTATAACAGTCATTAGTGTTATGACTGCTCCTTGATGAAAAACATAGTAAGAATTGGCATCATATCCCCTAGGCAATGGGTTAGGAGGTGCTCTTAGTACTAGAGTCTTTAACACTCCTTTATTCTGCAATTTCTCAAATGCCTTAGAGAGAGACATCCATAAATTAGTAAACTATCTTGGTGCTCTTAATGCATTTACATGGGCCGTATTATTTAAGGTTGAGACAGTGCACTTCTTCTTTCCCCATATTATCTTATTGACTTAGATTCTAATTCTTTAGCTTGAAAAACTCACTTCTGAAAGGTCTTTAAAGTTTTTTACCAACATTCCTTAGCTTCTGGCATCAACACCAAGTAAAGCCTCTTTAATAATCTCTTGTTTGGCTTTCTCTCTGTAGGCCATGTAGTTGCCTTTAAAGCCATCATCTTTTACCTTCTGTTATAATAATTCATGCTTTAACCTATTTTTTTCTTGAAAGATTTTAAGTCTTATAATGTGACCTTTAAATATGAATTACAACTATAGTGCCTCTCAAAAGTTTTTGCCAATTCCTTTTAGTCTTCCCTAATAGTATTTGGTTGATTGAAATACCACATCTTTTCAAACACTTTCAATGACAACTCAAAAAGCTTTAACATAGGATATGTATGAGCTTCGAATGACTTAAGAACTAACACATATGATAGACATGGTTCTTGGCATTTTAAATCCCTATGAACTTGGGAAGATCAAGCATACAAAAGTTAGCTAGTAGCTTCTCAAGTTTGTGGACCAGTAATTCCTCAATATTTGTTCCCTCTCCAAACATTAGCACCTAAGGCCTTCTATATTTTCTTTAACTGTTTAGCAAAGTCATCATCAAATTGAGTGCTCTCCTTCTCACTTTCTTGGGGTTTGTCCAGAATGACAGTTGTACTTCCTACTTCTTTAGCAAACTTTCATTCGTGGTATTATTTTATTTAAATAGATCTTCATCAATTATCACAAGTTGGGGTGCTTCTGTTATTGCTTTCCATTTGTCAGTTCTATTAGCAGAGGTCTTCCCTTTCTTTAAAATTTCATTGATGCCCTTATTTACCTTTTTAATAATCGTTTCATCCATTTTGTATTTGAAGTTTGCCATCATTTTATCTAAGATCTTTAATAGTATGGTTTGCTTTATGATTAGGTCATCTTTCTAGCTTTGACTTGGAGTCTTACTCTTTCTAGCAAGTCAATTCCTCCTTCGCTTCCATGAGGGTTTGGATGAGCTATGATGGATGAAAGATAAGGGTTATTAGTATGATGCATGAGTAAGTAACTAATGCATATATTCATGTTATGCATAAATCCATTTGCATAAGATCCTTCCAATCTCATTCCTCCCACATGCAAGGTTTAGTGCCTTTTTTCTAGGTGCAGTCTCATTCTTATACCATCATGGGGTCAAGAATGTTTAGGGTCACCTCATATTAAAAAGAGTCATAGCCTCAAAAGAACATATATATAAAGGCACTACAATGAGGATTCATTTACATTCCTTGAAGAAATATGTACAAATACGAAAAATGATCCCTATAAGGAAAAAGAAAGAGAATAACATAAAAGTATTTACATAGTGGGAAAGGGAAAATACATAAGTGTTTACATGTGGAGGATAATTACATCAGGTGGGATGGGTTTACATTTATGCTTACATCAAGGGTTGCTAAACATGTTCTTTGATGACTTTCACTTTTTTTTTAACAAAAATAAATAAGTAGGGCACCTTATTCCAAGGTACTACTGAATCCTACATGCACCTAATAGTTTAAAAGGGTTACTCTAGTTTATGACTCCTATAATCTTGGAGGGCAGTTGTCATGATCCTCTATTTGATATACCTGAAGGTACCAATCTCATAAGTGATGAATCATTCTTTCAATCTCCTAAGCCTGAAAAGAGCTTAGGTCTTAAGTTTAAAGAGCCATCGATTTATCTAAAGGTACTTAGTGCTCATGATGAAGTGTGGAGGCTATATGAATGTAATGGACTTACTCAATAATAAGTTTTAAAATAATAAAAGTGAACCAGAGATTAAATATAAAGTGAAATTTGGGTCCCTAGAGGAGTCGCCACTATGAGTGCCTCGTGGTTTTGCTGCTGGGCTTAAATGAATGGAATATTGCTTGCTATTCATTCCTTTTATCAGCTAATAGGGGATCGATAGGATAAAGGTCTTTACATTTGTAATGACCTAAAGGTGTGGTGTATGCTTGGATCAACAAGGGATCCTTTTAGGCCTTGCTTGACTTCAAAGCCTTACGCTTGAAATGATGGTCATTAAGTGACCAACTACAAGAAAATAAGTTGGTACCATGCCTAAGAAATATGGAGTTGCCTCCTGACTTTGATAGGGATAGAAGTATAGGGAAGGTAAAATCTAAACCTAATCTAAGGCAATTAGAAGACACATTGCATCCTCACCTAATCAGAAATTAAGTTTGAAAATTAGGTATGACTTAGGAAAGAGGTTGGGCACCCCTAAATTTCTCGAATATTGGGTTCTGACCATTAGGCACCTTTAGTTTGCCTTTAATATCTTATCCAAGTTATTGATTAGTCCAATTAATTACCATAGGAATATATCTAGCCAAATTGAACCAATCAAATAATGACACTAATAAAAAGAGAAGTGGGATTATGCATCATGGCAAAGGGTTCCAGTGCATTCATTATTCACACATCATATCATCCATGAACATATATAAAGGGGTAGGGGGCATATAACATAGCAAAGGGATTTAACATGCATTATCATCCATCCATATAAACATAATCACCCATAACCAAATATTGGATGGTAACCAATGCCAAATTCATGGTCCAACTCAAGCAATAACACCTATACCTAAAAAAAGAAAATGAGTTAGTGATTAAAAAAGGAAACAAATAAAGTAAACTAAAATATAAAGCAAATAAAGCTTTGTGTAGTCATTTCACCATATATCCAAAGTCAAGGTACCTAATCATGGATTTAAGTCCACAATAATCACATTTTAACATCATAAACCAATATAAGAAACCTAAAAAAAGGTGCACGAGTCATGATAAAAAAAAAAAAAAGGAAAACAAATGAACATACAATAAAAGGCATTTGGAGGACATTAAATGGCCTTTGGGAAACCTCATCATGGTAGGGATCATTGATTGATGAATCCTAACCCTATGTAACTCTAAAAGACCATGGCATCCATTTGTAACACCAACCATAGGGTTTTAGTATGCAACTCAATAATGAAGGAAAATTAAAGGCCTAAACACTAATAACATATTCTAACATAAACATAATGACAAAAGAAATGGATACTCATAGTCATTAGGACCTTAAGTTCCACACTTAGTCATTATCAAAAAAGGGTTATAATAAAACCAAAATCATCACTAGACTAAAAATAAGATAACATAGAGCATTACACAAAAAAAAGGTTGTAAAACTATTCATAAACCATGTCACGATTCTATTTCTAAAGTGAATAGGAGTCCTAAAAGATTATTTCCCCTCTCATTCAATTATTGGAACATTGGAACACCTTAAAAGACACTTTGGAATATAATAAATTTAAAGATAAAAGAAAATAAGATTTGTAAAGACTGTCAACCAGGTGAACTAGGCTGAACAACCCATACACAAGATTGTACAACTCTTATTTCTTGGGTTTTAAAAATGGGGAAAGAAAAATAAGGAAAGAAGGGGAAGGGATAGGGTTTCTTAGATGCCTTTGTATATTTTTTTGCACTTAAAGGCTGACAAATCCAATACTTTCCTCTAAAAAAAATTACAAAATGCATAACAATTAAGAAAAATGCATAGTTTTACATTAGAGTGTGTTGGGTGAGTTATGGTTTAGAGGTTTTCTATGCTAAGTACGCTTTTCAAATTAATTTTGGTAGAGTAACGTTAGGGTTTCTAAGAGCCTATCTCCCTCTTTAAATAAGAGGTATTTATAGATAATGGGTAGGTGCACAGGGCTAGAAAATGGTTTTAGTTATACCATGGACGTGTCTAATCACAAGAAATAAATGAATCTCCTAGAATTAGGGTTTCTACGTGAGCTATTCAGCTAGGAATGGGTTGTACATCTCTCAACCAGGGATGCACAACCTTAAGGTTAAATGAGGGACTAGTTCTATAAGGATCTTAGGGCTAGGGTTTTAGGGTGGGGTATATAGCCCTATGCAGGGCATATAACCCTGGTTTATGGGAGATACAACCTTATTTGATGGGCTTTATAACCCTTCAACCCTGGCAGATAACTTTAGGTTTGGTCTTTAGCTACGTTCCTAGCTTTGTCTTGAGCTTTTTTAAGTTTTCCTAAAGCCTTTCATCGATTTTGTAGGTAATTCCCCTTGCATTTTAGGGATAGGTTCAATGATTTTCATCATTAGGTTTGGATCTAAAGGTCTAAAATTGAAGGCTTACACTTATCTTGAGGCATTTAAAGAAGATGCTTAGCTAGATTAATGTGTGGGAACTACTCATTACTTTATAAGAGCACAAGATGGCCATGGTTGAAGCATTGTCCAACTTGTTCATCTCCAAGGAGTCTTCACCTGAGAATGTGCTGGCATCGGTCACTAACAAAAGGAAAATCACTTTCTCTATTAATGATTTACCTCATGATGGAAGGGATCACAACTTGGCTTTATTCATTGGGCTTGAAATCGAGAGAAAGCAAATTCCTTGGATGATCATTGATGATGGGTCTAAAATCAACATTTATCCATTAAAGCTACTGTTAAAATTTGAGGTGTCTAAGAAGGATTTGAAGACATTAGATAAGATTTGTTAGGCATATGATGATAATAGGGGGTCAATCGCAGGGGTATTCAAAGTCATGGTAAAGACTAGAGTTATAGAGACTTTGGTGAACTTCCT
Source organism: Omphalea diandra (assembly GCA_949677035.1). Classification (NCBI taxonomy): domain Eukaryota; kingdom Viridiplantae; phylum Streptophyta; class Magnoliopsida; order Malpighiales; family Euphorbiaceae; genus Omphalea; species Omphalea diandra. The sequence goes on along the minus strand of CATIWR010164370.1, from coordinate 28,519 downwards.
ATATTGGACATTCTTATCACTTTCTCACTATTATTAGGGAGAACATGGTGTCATCCTCTAGGAGGAGTATTAACCATTATGCATCAAAAGGTCAAGATTTCTTATAAAGGGAAGATAATTATAATTTAAGCCAAAATAAGATATATATTATCCATATTAAGTATAATCATTCTCCATCTTAGGGATTTTAAAGTTGTTTCAGTCACCAATATAGTGAGTGGATTTAAAGGTGGCAAGCATTATAAAGAATATGAACTTCCTCCCAAGTCAAGGTTTAGGGAAGAATTCTATAGATGTACAACAATTCCTAGACATCACCATATATACTACTAGAAAAGGATTGGGTTACTATAGGGACTAAGGAAATAATATGGTAAGGGACCTATGAGGCCCTTTTTCCAACTTTTTCATGAAGGTAAAGTGATGAAAGAGTTAGAATAAGAGATTATCAAAGAAGGATATGATAGTCAACCAAAACTTGACCTACTTGATGACTTGGAGGAAGCATTCTTTCAGATGCAACTTGGGGTGTATAAGTTGGGTATTAGAACTATTATGACTTATCTGATAAGGAGGGTGGAAAGAAGAAAGACTATGAAGGGGATCAATTTGCAATTTTGTGTGGTTTTCAAGTAAGTTGGATATGAATGACAAGTGGAAGATTTTTTTTATTTAGATTATCAGTAATATTTATTAGATCAATAGATTTGGGAAATTAGAATACTAGTTTGGGAGAAACAAGTCAGATAAGTTGAGTTAGAGCTACCCTATGAAGATCCAAAATAAGGGTAGAGTATATTTAGTGATTATGCTAAAGGAAAGTATATAGGATTAACTTGGTAGACATGAAAAACATGGTTGTAAATTTAGAATATGGAAGGTGGAGAAGCATAGGGGTCGTCATCTAGGATGAAATAGGCTAAGTTAGATAGGATGGCACTATAAGATAATTTAATGAAAATTGAGCTTGGCTTTGTAAGCGTTGTGAGAGTTATGGCCAACATTTGGGATAAAGATGAAGCTAGTCTCAAATAGTTGACTGATGGCTCAAAAACTACTTTTGAAGTGACTAATAAGAAGATGGTTAACAAAGAGAGTAAGAATGATGTTGAATATACCCTGGCTGTACCTCCTAAGAATGATGTTGAATAGACCCTGGCTGCACCTCCCGAAGGGTCTCCTTTCTCTGATAGCTTTGATGTTCTTATCTTTAGCCTTTTTAAGGATGTTCATTTATTTATTTTCATGTTCAAAGTAATGAATGATAAGTTTGTCAACTTGTGTGATGTCTTTCTTGATGGTAATATGCATGACATGCATCATTAATATGAGCATATTTAATATTAATTGTATGCATAGTACTGTATTTAATCTTAGCACATAAAAGAATTTAAAATTCTTGCTCATTGCTAATGACATCACACACAGAGAATGAAGGAATTTTGGATAGTTACTGAGCAAATATAAGAATGTTTTTTTTTAGACATAAGAGGAAATGATAGGGTTTGATCAACAGATAGCTGAGTATAGGATCTGCACATAAAAAAAATAAAAATGAAAACTCATATAAATAAGAATAGAATAGACACAACTAATAAAAGAGGAAGTAGAGAAGTAATTGATGGCCAAGTTTCCAAAGGTGGTTGAGTACCCAAAATGGTTGGCTAATATATTGCCAGTGCTCAAGAAAGATGGAAGGGATAAAATGTGCATGGATTATAGGGATTAGAATAAAGCATGCCCTAAAGTTGTCTTTCTCTTATCCGACATTGACATTTTATTGCTGGTGATTCAATGAGCATCATATAATCCTTTGCATATGGGTTCTTTAGTTACAATCAATTTTTTATGTCCATTATATACAAGGTAAAAACTTTTTTCATCATAAAATAGGGAATGGATTGTTATAAGGCAATGTCATTTAGGTTGAAGAAAGCTAGAGCAACTTATCAATAGTTGGCTATTGTATTTTTCCATGATAAGGTCCACAAGGAAGTAGAGGTGCATGTTGATGTCATAATGGTGAAATCAGCGGCTCAAAGACATTTTGAGGCCCTGAAAAGATTTCTATAGAGGGTAGCCTAGTACAACTTATAGCTTAGCCATAAGAAACATTTTCAGGTAAGTTTTTAAGACAAGCAATGAGTGAAAGCGAATCGAGGTGAACCTAGAGAAAGTAAAGGCCATTTAAGAGATGCATATGCCAAAGATAGAGTAAAAGGTGTGACGGTTCTCGGAGTACCTCTAGTATAACAACAGTTTCCTAGCTAGACTTACTCCCATATATGAGCCTTTTAAAAGAAAAATAATATTTGTCCAATCCTCTAGTACTAAGACTACCAAAGTCAAGAAAACTGACAGTTATGTACTTGAAGGTAGAAGAAAGTTTAGTGGACGCGATGTCAACATAAGAGGATAGAGAAGGGGAAAACATGTTGTATATTACCTTAATAAGAAATTACTTCCATATGAACAAAAGGACAACTAAATAAAGAAAACTTGTCTAGTTATGGTATAGGAAACAAAAAAGTTATAACATTTTTTCCAATCTTATTTGGTTATGGTAGTTTAAGAGCTTGATATAGTCAAATACCTACATAAAGCTCCTTATTTAACTCAAAAACTAGCAAAGTGGTTAATACTCTTCATAGAGTTTGATATTAGATATGTGACTAAGAAAGTGATCAAAGGCGATGTAGGTACAAAATACCTAGCTCAGCAACCACTTATAGAAGGAGAGTATCAACTTTCGTAGTTTCCTAATGAAGGTTTAGGAGCGATAGAGCCTCAATAATGGAGGATGTTCTTTCATATGGTAATGAATAAGAAAGATTTTGGAATAGAGGTGATTTTGGTGTCACCAAAAGGAGAGCTAATCACTATGGCAAAGAAACTATACTTCAATGTAACTACAATATGGCAAAATATGAAGCTTGTGCATTTTGGGTCGAGTCGTTAATCTAAAAGAGGGTTAGGATAGTAGAGGTGTTCAAAAATCCTTTGCTAGTCATTTCTCAAGTGATCGATGAGTGAGAACTAGAGGAGGAACGCTTGAGCCCATACTTATAGCTTTTGAAGAGTCTAGCTTAAAAATTGTGAAAGATCATATTCTACCATCTCATACGAGAAGAAAATTGTAATTGTTGATGCCTTAACAACTTTGGTTTCCTTTTGGGATGGGCCCAAGAAGATGATAATAAAATGTTTCATCACACTTAAGTCTAAAATGCCATGTTATGTTGAAGAAAGGGTGATACAAATGTCTATGGAAAATATTGTAGGTATTACAATGTACAAAGGTGTTTAAAAAGTAGGACGTGCCCTAAGGGGGTAGAAAATAAGGATAAATATGTAATTTAGAGGTTAGTATCATAGTTTATGGTTAATGATGGCATGGTTTACAAGAGAATACCAAATAGGGTCCACTCAAAATGTTTGAGAAAATAACAACATAATGGAAGATGCACATGCAGAGGTTTGTGGTCCCCATATCAATTGGATTGTTTTGACTGGAATGTTTTTGAGGATGGGATAATATTGGACAACTATAGAGTAAAACTACATCAAGATCATAAGGAGTTACTATAAATGCCAAATTTATGGTGGCCTTAACCCCTTTGCCACTAGTAGACCTATAGAATTTGACTTCACCTTGGTCATTCACAACATAGGGTATTTATGTGATTAGTGAAATCAAATTAGCTTTTGTATGAGGGCAAAAATACATCCTAGTGGTGATTGATTACTTTTTAAAATAGGTAGAACTTGAATCTTTCAGAAAATTGAGGGCAAATTATATGGCTTAGTTTATAAAAAGAACCTTATCTGTCAGTATGATGTGCCCCATCACATCTTTATGGATAATAGAGTGCATTTTTAGGATGAGATAAGAGCAATCCTAGATAAGTAAAGAGTGGTGCACTATAAGTCTTCACCTTATGGACAACACGTAGTGATGTTGTCAAAGTGGCAAACAAAAAATGTGAACAACAAGATGCACAAAATTATGGATACCTATGATTACTAGTATGAGAAATTGCCCTTCTCATTATAGGGGTACTAAACCACAATTAGAACATCAATGAGGATGGCACCTTATTATTTGTTGTATGGCATGAAAACAGAGTTGTAACATCCCTATATTCATTCATTAGCATTCTCAAATGAACATATTTATTGTATAAATAATTTGTAATCCCACATGAACATATGCATTGGACAAATCATCATTTAGATATGTGAATTGGATAAACACGATTATGACACTTGCATCATTGCATTTGGGACACTTGAAAATATATGTAATGTTTATATAGTTGCATGACAAATTATCTTATGTTGTGTGCATGATATAACATCATAAATAATGGTGTTTTAGAGATTATTTAAAATTATATGGAGCATATAAGGATTGGGAGATGGATAGATGTGATGAAAGAGTGAATAAGAGGGATTCAAATAGGAATATTGAACTTCCAACCAATGGTAGCGAGACGCCATGATTTTGTCTTATTAGGGTAGGTATAAAAGTTAAAATTTTCTTCTTTTAAGATTAGATTGGAGAGCCAAAAATGAAAGGGAGTGCAAAAAAATAGAAAGAAATATAGGAAGAAAGGAGGAAGAAGAAAAAGAAGAAGAGGAAGTAGGAGATAAAGTAGAGTGAGCTGGCTTGGAGGAAACCCTAAGTTTTTCTAGTTTTGGCGAAAGGGGTAAGTGATTTTATCTTCTTCCAACATGAAATTCCTTTGTTATAAAATTTTGAACATTCATGATTTGGAAGAATTATGGAGTAATTTGAGGTTGAGCTCATGTATGGAGACTGAAGCTCAAAAGAAACAAGACTTGGTTGTGTTAGTTTTATTGTTAGAGCAGATTTTGTACCCATGATTTCATAACCCTAGAAAAAGAGTTAGGGAAAGTGTAAAATATTAAAGTTTTAGCTTTATGCCCCATCTAACTGCATGTAAAGTAGTTTTGCTTAATTTGTATGTGTGAGGAGATATGGCTCCTTCATTAGGGATGGTTCATAACCAGCTAAAGTCTTTTTAGTCTGGCTATTTTCATATTTTTTGATGATCTTATGTGTTGATTTAGAGAAAGTGCAAAATATGAAATTTGTAGGTCTATATCATCTCCAAATACATGTAAAGTAGTTTTACTTATTTTGTTATGTGGAAAGAGATATGGCTTAATGATTATGACTAACCCTGAACCCGATGAAATCTCATCAGTTAGTTAATTATGTTTTCTAAGAATTTGATGGCCATAGAATCATAATTCGATGTTGTGCTAAAATTAAAAGTTATATATTTATGTTTGATTTACACACTTATAAAATATTTTTGCCATATTTATCATGGTTGTTGAGATATTGCCCCTTCATCATGACTAATTATCAATATATTGAAAACTTGCTCACATTGAGATTGGTCATTTGTTTTGGTGACTTTATAAACTGAATTAGACAATGAGTAAAACATGAAAAATGTTCCTTTATCTATTTTGTAACTTATGGTCAATCAGTTTTGCAATTGATTTGTCTAATTTGGGATATACCTAAGGTTATAAGACCTATACAGACTAAGATGACATTGAAATAGGGCAAAATTTAAAAATTCACCACATTTTCTGTAAATATTATATTGATATGAAATTTGACTATGTAGCATCATTATGTGTCTAGTTTATTTGAGAAAAAGAATCAGGTCATTTGGATAATTATAGCAAAGAGCAATTATAGTTAAACTATAATGACAATAGGTTGTCATATAAGAAATATATGCAAAAGCACTAGGTCAACTTGCATTGAACCTGGCCGTAGTTGCATACCAAGCATTCATAACCATGTACGTATCAAGTTTTAGGATCTCAACACTTTGAGGATGCCCAAGAGAAAGGACCAAACCTATCATAAAGGTTGGTCGCATCAAAAGGTGAGTAAAAGCCAATATTTGGTTATAATATGTATGTGTGATGATTTTTATGGTATGTTTATGTTCTATTACATATATATATAATTGAATTATGACATTTTACATATGATTACAAGTAAATTTAAAAGTATATGATCTTAACAATTAGTTGGTATACCATTGTGGATGAAGATTTGCATATGGAACTAAAAGGATGCTATGACCGGGTTGTCAAACACTTGCAAATCACTTGGAAAAAAAGGGGATCAATATGTCCTATTGGCACATGTTATTGATAAAATGATTCACTTATTATGTTTTAGCCAGCAAAATCAAATGTCACTTGAATCACATGAATTTCAAGAGCAACATTTAGTTTGTAAGGTCATGACAAAAATCAATCTATTGCATTTGCACTTGTGTAGTCAATATTTATGCTTGTATTATATCCTGATGATATTTTATTATTTGTCATGCCATCAAAATCTGATTATTGTTTTTATTCATTGAGCCACGACTAACTAAATTGTAATTATGTTTTTTATATACTAAAGTATAGGATTTGGATACTTTGGAGCGTAAAATTTTGCATATAAACACATTGAGCATAGGTCATTAATTGAATTCCAACTTTCTATCTTCTTGTGTCATGTACATATATATAAATAAGAACTAGTTTGTGGTCCATAGCGTTGAACATTAGTTAACCTATATACATATTAAATACATGTTGGATTATATATGTATGATGAATCAACCTTTGTGCATATGTATTTTTTAACATGAATTCCATGATTTGTAAATGAAAATGGTCATTACAATTTTTGGTATCAGAGCAGGGATAGGTTCCATAGGGAAATACATATGAACATGACATAAATTTTGCACTATTATCGATTATCTTATGTGATAGTCTTATATGTCTATAGGGCACTAGCAGAGGGTAGTCATGGTAGTTCCCATAGCTCACTAAGGAGAGAGAAGTCAGTTGATTTGCATTCCATAGAAGCATCATGCCAACCATTAAGAGATCAACCTACTGACAGCGTTAGATCTCCACACATTCATTCATTTCATTGAACATGGCATCATAATTATGCCATAAGCATCAACCTTTAGGTTTTAACCTATGTGTTAGTACTCCTTTGAGAGTTGTGATGATTGTGGATAAGATATGTTGTGATTGTGTGATTCGCATTGGTGATATTGAGTTAAATGTTAATTTAGTACTATTTCCACTCCAAATATCATTCAATAGTGAATTATTTTTTTCTAAAGAAGTTGTTTTGGAATCTCCAAATCATACAAAGGTTGTGTTTTAAGAGAAAAGGCAAATTGTACTTACGTGTCTAGTTTATTAAGGTTTTCACAAGATTAAAAGTGGTTATGAGGCTTATTTGACACATATGGTTGACACAAGGTTCATAAATTAATTACTTAAGAATATTCTAGTGGTAAATGAGTTTCTAGTTGTCTTACCTAGTTTGCCACCTAACAGGGAGATAGATTTTAAAATTGTGTTAGTCTTAAGAACAACACCAATATCCATTCAACCTTATAGGATGGCTCCAACTGAGTTGAGAGAACTAAAGACCCAATTGCAGAAACTACTTGAAAAGGGATTCATCAGACCTAGTGTGTCACCTTAGGGTACTCTAGTGTTATTTGTTAAAAAGAAAGATGGAATAATGAGACCATGTATTGATTATAGGCAATTGAATTGGGTTACTGTGAAGAACAAATATCCTTTACCAATGATGCATGATCTATTTGACCAATTACAAAGAAAATAGGTGTTTTCAAAAATTGAACTGAAATTAGGATATTATTAACTAAAATTTCAAACCCTGATGTATCAAAGTCAGCTTTTCGAACAAGGTATGGGCATTATGAATTTTTGGTGATGCCATTTGCTTTGACTAATGCATCAACTGCATTTATGGCTCTTATAAAAAAAATGTTTCGACCTTACTTAGACAAATTTGTAATTGTGTTTATTGATGACATATTGGTGTATTTAAGGAGCAAAGAGGATCGGGAACAACATTTAAGGATTATGTTGCAAATTTTTTAGAGAAAAATAACTATTTGCTAAACTAAACAAGTGCAAGTTATGGATCAACCATATGGTAGTTTTAGGACATGTATTTTCTAAAAAGGGCATAGAGGTGGATCCAAGCAAATTGAAGCAATAGTAAAATGGAAAATCGCAAAGAGTGTTGTAGAAGTTTTAAAATTCTTAGGATAACTTGGTATTATTGTCGATTTATTGAGGAGTTTTCACTTATAGTTGCTCCTTTGACTAAGTTACTTTGGAAAAATACAACATTTTAGTGCTCAAAAGCATGTTAGGAGAGTTTTCATGAATTAAAAGATAGATTGACATCTGTTATAGTATTAGCCATTCCTATAGGTAATAGAGGATTTGTAGTTTATAATGATGGTTCTCGACAAGCTTTAGGATCTGTTTTAATGCAACATGGTAAGGTAATTGCCTATGCATCTAGATAACTAAAGCCTTAAGAATTGTTTTACTCAGTACATAACCTATAACTTATTACTGTTGTGTTTGCTTTGAAAATATGGAGGAATTATTTGAATGGAGAAACTTGCTGATATTTATAGATCACAAGAGCTTGAAATAATTGATAAGCTAAAATAATTAAACATGATACAGAGGCAGTGGTTAGAACTGCTAAAAGATTATGATTGCACCATTATCACCCAGGGAAGGCAAATATGGGTGCTAACACTTTGAGAAAGAAATCAAAAAGCATTATGTATCATTTATAGGTATTTAGATTGTCTTATTTAGTTCAATTATAAGTAGTGAATATGGAAGTAAACATATAAAAGAATAGGGTATTGATTGCTACTTTTCAAGTAAGACCATTATTGCATGATCGAATTAAAGAAGCATAGGGCAAGGATCTAAAGTTACATAGAATGATTGAAATGGTAAAATAGTTGGAGACATTATGATTTTGGTATTCGAAATGATATTTTAATGTTGAGTTCTCGTATTTTTTTGCCTAATGCTAATAACTTACAAAGACAAATCATAGAAGAAGCATAAAATGCTCCATATGCCATGCATCTAAGAATGATGAAAAATGTATAATTCCTTACGATCTCATTTTTGGTGGCCTAAAATTAAGAAAGATGTAATAGCTTATGTTTCAACATGTTTGACTTGTCAGCATATCAGAACAAAACTTCAAGTAGTAGCTGCAAAATTGAAATTATTAATGATTCCAATATGGAAATGGGAAATAATAGCCATGGACTATGTATATAGGTTACTGAGAACAATGAAGAAGAATGATGTTATATGGGTGATCATTGATAAGCTAACTAAGTTAGATCACTTTTTGCCTATTCGATGTGGTAGTTCACTTAAGCACTTAGCCAATAAATATGTGGATGAAATTGTCAGATTACATGACATTATATGGCCAATTGTTTTAGATAGAGATCATGATTTACGTCCATATTTTCAGTCAGTTTGTAATAAGCATTAGGTACCAAGTTCAGTTTTAGTACTACTTTTCATCCTTAGGCAGATGGGCAACCATAAAAGAGAATTTAGACACTTGAAGACATGATTTGAGCTTGTATGATAGATTTTAAAGGCGGATGAGATGAATATATTGCCTTGATTGAATTTGCTTATAACAATCATTATCACATAAGTGTACGTATGACACCATATAGAGTACTATATGGAAGAAAATGTCGAAGTCTTATTAGGATGAATAAGGAATGTCTGTTTTAGAAGGACCATAACTAATACAAAAGACAATAAATAAAGTGAAGCTAATCAAGAGCAAACTTAAAGCAGCACAAGACAGGTAAAAGAGCTATGCAGACCAACACAAAAAAGAAATGGAATATGAGGTGGGAGATAAAGTGTTCCTTCAAATTCACCATGGAAATTAATAATTCAATTTGTTAAGAAGGGGAAATTGAGTCCTTCATACATAAGGTTATATGATATCCTATAAAGAACTGGTCCATTAGCTTATAGGCTAGCACTACCACTAGAGATGGCTCAAATTCATGATGTATTTCATGTGAGTATGCTCAGAAAGTATCAGTTTAGGTCCTACACATATACTTAAGGATCCAGCTATAACAACTATAGAAGATATGAGTTATGTTGAAGAACCAATGAAATCATTAGTTATAAGACAAAAAAGTTTTGAAATTAAGAAAACTCATTAGTTAAGGTGTTATGGATAAACCATTCATAATAAGAGGCTACATGGGAAATTGAAAAGAACATTAAACTATAATACCCACATTTGTTAACAAGTATTAAATTTCAAGGATGAAATTCTTCATAAGAGGGGAAGAAATGTAACATTTATATCTTCATTCATTAGCATTCCCACATGAACATATTCATTATATAAATGATTTGTAATCCTACATGAACATATGCATTGGATAAATAATCATTTAGATATGTGAATTGGATAAACACGATGATGACACTTGCATTATTGCATTTGGGACACTTGAACATATATTGCATGAAAAATTATCTTATTTTGTGTGCATGATATAACATCATAAATATTGGTGTTTTGGAGCTTAGCATAAGGAGCATATGGAGATTGAGAGATGGATGGTGCTGATGAAAAAGTGAAAAAGAGGGACTATAAGAGGAATATCGAACTTCCAACCAATAGTAATGAGACACTATGATTTTGCTCTATTAGGGTAGGTATACAAATTAAATATTACTTCTTTTAGGATCAGATTATAGAGCCAAAAACATGAGGGAGTGAAAAAAATTGAAAGAAAAAAAGAAAAAAAGAAAAGAGGAAGAAGAAGAAGAAGTAAGAGAAGAAGAATAGTGAGCTAGCTTGGAGGAAACCCTAAGTTTTTATAGTTTTAACAAAAGATGTAAATGATTTTATCTTTTTCCAATATGAAATTCCTTCGTCATAACATATTGACCATATATGATTAGGAAGAATTATGGAGTAATTTGAGGTAGAGCACATGTATGGTGGTTGAAGCTCAAAAGAAATAAGAGATAATTGTGTTGGTTTGGTTATTATAATATATTTTATACTCATGATTTCATAACTCTATAAGAAGAACTAGGGAAAGTGTAAAATATGAAAGTTGTAGCTATATGCTGCATCTAAATGCATGTAAAATAGTTTTGCTTAATTTTATGCGTGTGAGGAGATATGGCTCTTTCATTAAGGCTAGTTGACAACCAACTAAAATCTCCTCAGTTTGGTTGTTTTCATATATTTTGATGACCTTATGTGCTAATTTAGAGAAAGTGAAAAATATCAAATTTGTAGGTTTATATCCCCTATAAATACCTGTAAAGCAGTTTTGCTTAATTTATAGTGTGGAAAGAGATATGGCTTTGGGCCTGATTTTTGGCTTATCTAAAATTTTCTAAGGCTACTATCTATTCTTTTATCAATTCCTTTTGCATTGTAGGGAATATATTAAATGAATTTCATCATTAAGCTTTACATCCTAAAATCTATAATCTAATGCTTATAGTTTGCCCCTACTTTGTGGGCCTTAAAAAACTACATTTAATAAATGACTATTCGAACAAGTCTCAAAAAAGAAAAATCAAGGAAGTAAACATTAATAAGGATATCAAAGGATACAAGTCTCATTAGCTCTTCAAATAAGTACTAAAGCTTGTTCTTGTACCTTTTTAGTAGGCACCAAGTTTTCTTATATGTTTTAGTGGCTTTCTAGTAGGCATTAAAGTGATTTAAGTAGCTATTTAATAAAGAGCAGTGTTTTTGTATGTTTCAGCGATAATAAAATGGTTATGGCCATTATCTAATAGGTACCAGGTGTTTTTGTATGTTGTAGTAGTTTTCTAGCAAGCACTAAAATGGTTCAAGCAGCTCTCTTACAGGTACCAGGTGTTTGGTGTGTCAAACAACTTTTCTATCAGGTGCTAGGTCTTCGATGTGCTTCTAGTAATAACATGTATTAGGTGTTTTATGGTTCACAATCAACTTTGTGTAGTCATTGAGGTTCTTAAATCTACTTCTTAGCGAACGCTTAGTCATTCTAACTAATGATTCTAGCTCAAGGATGTCCCTTCGGTGGTTCTTGTGGGGGGTTTGTTCTTGTATTAGGATAATCGGTTAGGGTCTATATTGTGTGGAGTGATTACATGTGTTTTCATATTTATGAGATAAATAGATTTTCCTTTAAGATATTTCTAAGGTTTCAAATGAGGTCAAGTGTGTCATTGAACGATATTTTGGGTAATTTGAATAAGATCATAAGGTTTGGAGCATCCTTTGAATGCTTTGGAAGCATTATGGGTGATTTGGCAAATAGGCTTAAAAGGAGGCTAGGGGAATTTTGGTAAATTGAGTGGAACTGGGATTAAAAGGATGCTATGGGTATTTTGGTAAATTGAGTGCAATTTGGGCTTGAAAGTAGGCTAGGAGTATTTAGGTAAATTAAGTGTAATTGGGCACAAAAGGAGGGTAGAGACACTTTCCTAAATTAAGTGTAATTAGGCTTGAAAGGATGTTAGGGTTATTTTAGTAAAATAGGTGTAATTGAGCTTAAAAGATAGGCTAGGGGTATTTTGGTAAATTAGGTGTAATTGGGCTTTAAAGGAGGGTAAGGGTAGTTTAGTTAATTAGGCGTAATTAGGCTTGGAAGGAGGCTAGAGGTATTTTGGTGAATTATGTATAATTGGGCTTAAAAAGTTAAAAGAGTTAGGTCATATGGGTTGGGCGAAGAGTTTAACTGACAAGGCCCATATTGGCCTAGCCTACTCTAAGTCAACTATATAGACTAGCCAAGGCTATATGGACTTGGTCTACTATATATACTTTATTAAAAGCAACCTTCTTCATTTGTGCTAGTTCTTTTCTCTCTCTGCCTATTTTCTCTTAAAGCTTTGGACTTCGCTCTTAGGTTCCCTTAACTTTTAGACAATTACAATGGTCGAGTACCACGACGATGAGATGTTTGACGTTTAGAAGAAGTTACCTTTTGAGGACCTCATGATAATAGATACTTTGGATTAACTGCGATCCAAAAGGGTGTTCGGATGGGTGAGTCCATTCATAGGCATGACTGTGAAGATGGTTCCACCCACCTTTCCTTCAGCTGGTCATATATCGATGATCTAAAACTTGGACCATCAAGTTATGGGAGCTGACTTAAGAGTGGTGGGCATTTATTTCCTTTTCCTCTTATTTTATTTTATTTTCTATCTACTTTATCATTGTAATATGCAAACATTTTGATAGCTTATAAAATATTCAATGATAATTTTTAGGACACTCACCCCTTATTTTAAGTGAAATTTTTTTTTTATTTGCTAGTGGGGTTAGTTATCTTAATTTGATGCACTCATGCTTTATTATGTGATCTGTACAAGTAACAATTAAAATTAATTAATAGAATAACCTATAAATGATTAGGGTACATGCTTGGAATTATAAATAATTTATTTATCCATCCTGCCAATGCATTGTTCTTTCGATGCTTTGTTTATGGGTGTTGATTGAAATTTTCTTTTTAAGAAATTATCTTCCTAATTTGTAATTAAAACCCAATGAATATGACTTGTTGTTTTATGCCTTAGAATGCAAATTTCTCTAATTTTTTCATCCTTTGACCTTGATAATAACAAAAAAATATATATATACACATATGTATTTTCCAATGCTCAATATCCTTTTTATTCCATTTTTTTTCTTGCAGGGGATTGTCGTCTTTCATAAGGGAGGTAGGGTCATGGGTCCTATTGGGGAGTAGGGTATGACAATACACCTCGAGTTTTAGTTTGCATGGAAGTAATAAAGATTTGGATATTTTTGCAAATGATGCCAAATAAGACGTTAAAGATCGATTCATCAATGTTGCACTCACTGTTGGAGAGATGGATGAATGTGACTCACACCTTCCATCTACCTTTGATTGGTGAGGTGATGATCACACCTGAGGACTTCTCCTTCTTCATTGGGTTGCATTTCACTGGTATTCCCTTGCTTATATATTTCAATGTGCATAAGCTGGTGCTTCATAAGGATTACTTAATGAGGGTTTTTTGCTATGTTTCCCTACTCAAGGGGAGCCATATTGTGACAAGGTCAAGTATTTGGGCTAGTGAACTTAAGGCCATCAATGATAACCCTAATAAGGTGACTGACTATAATGCATGTTATTTTCTATTATTTGCCCTATCGGGGTCTTATTCTCAAGTGCCTTTGACGTGACCAAGCTTTGCTTAGTGTCAATGCTAAAGGACTTGGGCTTGCTACAACATTTTGATTAAGGGTCTATGATAATGGCATACCTTTACAGATACCTCAATTGGTGCTCTTGGGGTATAGGGTACATGTGTGGTGCTTGGAGGCTTCCCATCTTAAGTATCTTCTAATTTCCTTTTTGTGCTTTAGTCTTACTTTATTACTTTGAGACTTATTCCATCTTTGTTAATAAGCATCGGGCATCGAGCAAAGCCTACTAGAGGGACTTGATCTTGAGGATGATATAGAGGGTGACTATCCCTATTTTGCATGGTGGAGTGTTATGACCTATAAGGAGTCCTCCATTGTTAACAAAAGTGCATGCCTAAGTACAATCACCCTTTACTAGATATGTTTGCTTGCATATATAAAATTATGAGTTATAATAATTTATTTCTTATTATATGTCTTACATTTATAGTGGTAAGTTTGCTTGCATATATAAAACTGTGAGTTATAATAATTTATTTCTTATTATATGTCTTACATTTATAGTGGTTTTATATATTTATAACAGTTGCACCTTGATTAGAGGTGTCCTATAAAGATGTGGCATCTAAAGCAAGTGGAGGCAGAGGCCATCTCTTTCCATCATCATCTGATAAGTGGGGCCTTCCATTTGGCTTGGTAATTAGGAGAGTGCATCTTCTACTAGTGTGAGGGCCTAGATGAGCGATCTATCCCATAGCACTAGATAAACAACCTATTTTGGGTGAAGGACCTTAAGTGTACGGAGCTCACTACAACATTAAACTACTTGCCAAGGGAGGGGCTATCTTGTACCAGTATCCCCTATAGATTTTGAATGGTTAGAGCACTCATTGAGGAGTCTTCCTCTGCCCTAGGTAAGATATTTAAGCATTCCTTCTATATGTGCCTAATAAGGAGATTGCCTTATAGCATGAGGGTCAGGGCACCACTGCACAGGCTACATGGAGATCTGCTACCCTAACTTTAGCATTTAGTGTTGTTGTTGTATGAGGTTGCAAACAGACCTGTGGATTAACTTTTAGAGGTAAGGAGCCCATAGTGGTAGGTGACCTGGCTTCCATGCCAAACAATATAGTGGAGACTTGCATAACTTCATTGATTGGGTCTACGTTGTCGCTACAGATCACTCGATCTGTCTACATAATTGAGCCACTTGAAACCACCCATGTAAGTATTTTCTACTTTATTTCTTTGTACCCTAGCTTTGATGTAAGTTTTGCTTATGACAATGCCTATTTTTTCGTTTTCATGAATTCCTCATGTCTAAGCTGAACCTATTATTGATCTGATTGTTACTATAAAGAGGGTCGTGACGTAGTAGACATACTTTATGAAGGTTAGTAAGAGAGAACAAAAATAATGCATGTATGCATGTTCATAATTTATGCTTTGTGTGTTTTATGTCTTATTCTTCCTAACCCTCACGTTTCTTGCATGAGACAATCTAATGCCTGAACTGCAAGATGAAAAAGAAAGATTAGTGTATGGAGAAGGTGAAGGTAGAGATTAAGACATTAGCTCAGGCAGCCGCAGAGCACGGGTATAATGATAAATGATGAGGCTAAGGATTATGAAATGACTATTTATTTTTTATTCTAGTACAGTACATGTGGTTGATATTTTTACATAATTGTACAGTTTAATATGCAATTTAGAAGCCCCCTTCAGGATTTTTGGATGCATTCTTAAGACTTTATAGGATAAACTGAGGTGACATTCTCTCCATTTTTTTGTCAAACTCTGATACTTTGATTTTCTTTTAATGCAGACACTTGATTTTTGCATTGCTTGTCTTTAAATGTTCAGTGTCATTCTTTTACATATATGCTTTCCATAATAGGTATAAATGTCATTTTAAGTTCAAAGTACAAAGGAGAAGTTGTCAAACCCTTCCTAGGAACTCAAGGCTATATAGCCCAATATGATGTATGTATAGTCCAACTGAATGGTTATGGTAAGAGGATGTATAAACTTGGTCAGGGGTTATACAGATATGTCATCCTTCTCCTCTTATATAAATACCTACTCTAAATTTTCTCTTCGCACAAACTACTTTCAACTCTGAAACCATGTCAAGTGCATTTCTAAGGTATCTTTCTTTATATATTTGGCCTAATCTACTATAGGTCGATCTTTTAGCGATCTGTTATCTTTTCTTTATCTATCTCGACACTCATTTTTAGAGGGCAGCTTATGATTTATAAGATTTCACCACCCATTCCTTTCACTTTAGGGATGTGGAGATATGCCCCCTGCTGCTATAGGTGTTTGCTACCATTCTCAATTATCACATAATGGTTATAGACAGGATTACAATACCTCAGCAAGATTACCCACATGTTCAAAAAATGGTAGAGCTATTTGACATGCAATATGAGGAGGTCCTTAGGTACACTCATTGGATAAGGAGAAAATCCTCATGGCTCCTTTTATCACTCTATTTACTTAGCGTTGTATTGCGACAACCATTTTGATAGGTGCATATTTGCTGCAAAGAAAGGATGGAGAGATATATTTATAAATTTTAGCACTCAGAGAGATCTAAATTAGGGTGGACCTATATTTTAACAATCTTGGGCAAGACCATTATGCAACTCGACAAAGTAGTTCTCGATATCAGTGAGTCTTTCACAAGGAGTCCATTATTGCTTTAGGTATGAGCTCCTCTTGTAGTATTCTTTTTTGTACTTCTTGCTTAGCCTTTTTTTTATTATTTTTTCATTACCCTAATTTTTTACCGAACCTCCCATATAGGTTTTCAATCCAGTAGGCCTCTCAATTTTGCTTAGGTCGCTCTTTCGAGTTTTCAACCTAACAAACATATTTTATTTTTCTTTATTCTTTTCTCACCTTCCTTATTCATTTTTTATATGACTACAAGAGTGGTTGGGACTATTAAATGCTCCAACCATGGATGTGAAGCTCTACTATCCACAACATCATTTAAATCATCGCCTGACGAAGCCCAATGCTACTATGGCTTAGTGGGCAGAGTGGATGTCCCATATCACTACAACTGACATCTATTGGAGCTACCCATGGTGCAAATTGTCATGTGTTAACCTAAGGACTTATGGGGATTGCGTCATTCTTCCTACCTTGGCTTCAGACACATTTTATATTCTAACATGTGTGCATCGCTAGTTCAGCGCTCCTCAGTTTGAGTTATAGTTCCTTCCTTCATTTATAAAGGGTCGTGACACTTTCTATGTTGGATCAAGACTCCTCAGACAAATCCTCAGTTTGAGGTACCTACTATAAAACTACCAGAATTAGCTTTAATACCTAATTGAGGAGCTACAAAAGAATAGTATTGATTGGTATCCTTGCTAATGTTTACATTCCTTATATAGTTTTGATGAGACTTGTTTAAAGACCATCTCTTAAATGTTGTTTTACAAGACAAACAAAGCAAGGGGCAAACTGTAAGTATTAGGTTATGGGCCGCAAGATGCAAAGCTCTATAATTAAAATCATTGAACATATTTCCCAAAATGTAAGGGGAAATTACTAAAGGGAAAGGAATAAGGGCTCAATAAACCTTAGAAAAGTCTAAAACCAAGCCCCACCATTGAAGCCTAACTCCAAACCAGGCCGAAGCCTAAGCCTAAGCCAAACTTAAACTGCTAGCCCGAATTAATGGGTTGTATAGTCCATTTATCTTGGTTATACATCCCAACAATTAAGGTTGTACAACCTACTATTGGGTTATACTACCCTGCCTTAAACCTTTGCAAACAAACATTTTAGAATTGCTCACCATAGCCTATATAGGCCTAAAAAATGGATGCACAACACAACTTTGGTTGTATAATCTATGGTAAACCCTAATTATAGTAGATTAATCTCATTCTCTATAATTTGATGTGAATATCCTACAACCAGAACCATTATTTGCTCTGGTGCACCGATCCATCATCTATAAATACTTCCCTATTTGAAGAGGAGGAGAAGGCTTCGATAACTTTAGTGTTACTATACTAAAATCTCTACACAAGCATCCCTAACACATAAACATTAACACCGTAGGTTATTCCATCCATTCCTAAGGTTAAACAAGGCTTAATTTTAGTACTCTTATGCATTCCTTTAAGGATATAAATCACCTAGTGAGCCTCTAAGGGCAAGGAACATACAAAGGCCTATAGAGACTCCCCCCATTTCTATTAATGATCTCTTTCTTTTTTTTCTTTTTCTTTGTTTTGAAAACTAAGAATTGGGGCCTATACAACCTTGATGTAGACTAAACTACCAACATTTCAGGTTATGCATCCTAGCTTATCAAGGATAGTTTTGTGATGCCCTTTTTTCTTCAGTCATATTACTCTATTTCAAAGTTATTTTTCATGAGGTTTTTAGCCTCCATTGGTAGAATATGATGAGGCTTAATGTCCTAGGACCCTTATTCACTTCAAAAATTGAATTTTGAACAAGTTTTAAATGGGTTTATAGTGTATTTTATGTTAATTATAACATCCTCAATCCAATTCATATGCATTTTAATTATGTTATATTTTAATATATGCATCATGTGGCATAAACATGACAATAGCACTTACATTATTACATTTGAGGCATTCGAATATGAATATGATTTTGCATAGTGGCATGACAAATTGATGAATGGTGTGTACGTATTATAGTATTTTAAGTAATGGTATTTTGAAACTTATTAAAAGTATAAGGAGCACATTGGATTGGTAGATGGATGAAGGTAATGAAAGAGTAAAGACAAAGGACTAAAAGATAAAATTTTAACTTTCAACCAATAGGAACAAGCCACCAAATTTTTATCTTATTAAGATATGAATACAAATTGGAATTCTCTACCATTAAAAGTTGGTGAGAGAGGATAAAAGGGAAAAATGCAATAGAAGATGGAGACCAAATAAAGAAAGAAAGAAAGAATAAAAGAAATAAGACAAAAAGAAGAAGAAGAATAAGAAGAATAAAGGATAATAAGTTACCTATAAAGAAATCTTAAGGTTTTCTAGCTTATATGAAAGGTATGTAATTCCATATTTACTCATCCATGAACTTTCTCCACCATGACATATTAATCACTAGCATTTTATGAGAGTTATAATGAAATTGTCGTTAAAATTCATGTGTGAGAAGTTACTGAAAGTGAACATGAGTTTTATTCTTTTACTTCTATTTTTAGTGCAGACAATTGTACCCATGATTTTATAATACTAGGAGATGAATTAGACAAAGTGCAAAGCATGAAAGTTATAGGTTTATGCCTCATCAAAATGTTTGCAAAAAAAATTTTACTAAACAAGTTCTATATGCAGAGATATGGTCTATTGATTATGACTGGCTATTGTTGAAACTTGCTAAGCTCTTAGTTATGTTTCCTAATAATTTTGTGAGGTTAGAATGGGAATTTAGTGAATTGAAAATATGAATATTGTAGGATTATATATTATCTAAATTTACATAAAGTAAGTTTGCTTAATATTTTGTGTGTTAAGAGATATGGCTACTTGATTAGAGTTGATCCTGAACCTGCTTTATCCTGTAAAGTCTAAGATTGATCATTTCATTTAGGACCTTATAAGCTAAATTGGAATATGTATTAAAGATGGAAAATGTTAATTTATATGTTAAATAATTGGCTCTAAATCACTTTTTTTCATTTGGACTTATAGGTTTTAAGATATGGTCAAGTATATGGGACTATTTAGCATATAATTACACTAGGAACAAGGCAAAATTATAAAATTCACCATAAATTGTGCAATACATATTTTGAATAAAAATTGGGGTAAGTTGTATCCATATGTATCTAATTTAATTAAAAAAATGAATTAGGTCATTTGGACTTATAGGGCATAAGAAATTATAGAAAAAACATACTAAGGTCTTTAATTTATCACCATGTTCATTAGAGCATAAGTCTAAGATTGATCACTTCATAAGGTCTTTAAAATCTTACTTTATCATCATGGATTGATTTGATGCATTGAAATAAATCTTTAAGGCATTGAATATACTATTGAAAATAAGTTGGGACCATCCATAACTTAGCAACTTAAAGGAGGAGGTTTGTAAATAATTAATGGTACTTAAACCTATGATTGCTTAAATGCTATAACCTTATACTATTTGGATTGAATTGTTGTTTAATGAAATGATATTGATGAACACTTTGATGAAAGGATTGTTATATTCTTGAATTATTTGTTCTTATGAGATATTGATAAGTTGTGGCCAAACGGTGAATGTATGTTGTGATGTGGATTGCCAAGTTTGATGGGTAATACTATTAGTCATTATATTGTAAGAATTTTGTTAGATTTCTAAATGATTTGCAAAGAGACCATTACTTGATATTATTTAATCAATAAATAATATTTTATAACCTATATGGTAGCAACATTTGATAGCCTTTACGGTAACAATAATGATAGCCTATGTGACAATAATCTATAGCCTATATGGCTATAATTTATAGCTTGCATAGCAATAATATATGAAAGCCTATGTGGAAGCATCATTTGATAGCTTGTGTGGCAACAAAATATGATAGCTTGTGTGATAACAAAACATTATGTCCTATGTGGCAATAACATATACGACAACTCTATGGCAATAATATTTGATAGTTTTATAGCATTAGTGATTTAAAACTCTATATTTCATGCATGGATTAAATGATGAGTTATTTATATTTAAATGCTTATTATGTTATTTGTGCTTAAAGTATCAATATACATTTACATATTGAGTATGTAAGCTCACTCCTTTGCATTAAATTTTCTTTCAAAAAAAGTATATTAGGGATTGCATCTAGCCTGCATTTTGAAAGTTGCTATCTAGCAGTCTGATGGAGGTTTGGCTAGTATACAGTGTAGTAGTATTTTGGTTTGTTTAGCCATGTATGTTTTGTTCTAAATAGTTATTATATTGTGATATACATAGTGTTCAAAACATTTAAAGAAAGTTTTTTCTTTCATATTAATGGGATGACATGAGAGAATTTTAATAGTGTTATGCAACTTTATTACTTAATGTTTTATGAATGAATTGATACACTTTCTTTAGGAATGATTAGTAAATGGGATGTCACATTTTAGTCGTATCAAAGCGGGCAAATGATTTTGTAGACATGTGTAATGTGAATATGTTGTATATCATATATGCATTATCTTAATACTTACATGCATTGGCATATAGGAGTATGGATGCACCCGATAGAGTTCATGCTGGCTGAGAGGTTAGAGATGAGTCTGTTGATTTTGTTCATGCATGTGAGCATGTTGATATTGTTATAGAGAATATTGAGATGTCAGGGAATAATCCAGTTGTAGGTATAAACGCAAATGACATATAGTTTGTTAAGATGATGCAAAGATTTGCAGCATAAGCATATACATAACCTATTATAGACAAAAATTATGATAAATTGAGGAAGCAAAGGTAATTGACTTCAAGGACATTACAGATCCTGTTGAGCAGAGGAGCGACTTTGATGAATTGAGAGAATCTTGAACAAGCTTGAATGCACAATAAAGCAAAAGCTAAAGTATGAAATATCTTTCCTTCAATAGAATGCCTTAAATTGGTGGAGACTATTCCAAGTAGCACTGCTCAACTGATGACATTTAAATGGGATGATTTTCTAAAGGATTTTACAAAGGAATACACTATTAGTATACTTAGATAAAAAGAAGATGGATTTTTTCCAATTAAAGTAGAATGATATGATAGTGGCAAAATATGAGGTAAAATTTGTTAAACTCTCAAGATATGCCTTAAAGTATATAGATATAAAGTAATTAAAGTGTTAGAAATTCAAGAGAGGACTAAGGTTAGAAATTTGAGGTCGATTAATAGTAAAGCTAATCAATTATACTACATTATTAACAACAGATATTTGAGCTTAGGAAGTGGCCTAAGAGAAAAATGCAATTGAGGCAAAATGGAAGTGAAGTTATGCAGGGTGGAATGGGGAGGTAAATATAGCAACAAAAATAGGTGGTTTCATATTAGCTATGCGATCAGGATTTTAAGGAATTATTGGTAATAAGCGAGGTAGAGGATATAGTCAATCTAGTATATTAGTATCAGTGGCATTAGATAGATGTAGCTATGGTAGTTTTGAAGCCTTAAAGGGGAGGAGAGGACCAATTGGCATAATGGGAAGAGGTGTAGTCCCAATTCGTACTAATTGTGGAAGAACTCATTTTAGAGAAGATTGGGGACCTAAATGGCTTATCTAATACACTTGTACATAACTAGGCCATATAAGTCGAGATTGTCCAATGATAGGTTTGACTAGAGGGGAGTCTCAGGTAGTTAGGTAGAGTAGTATTGGGGGGAATGTTCATGACACAAGTTGAGGCAAAGGGTTAGGTAGAGGTAGGGGAGAATATGGTGGAACAACTTCAATTCATAGTAGTGGACAAGTAGCCCATACTTAACCACATACTAGTGTTTATGCTATCACTTGTCAATAGCCTCCAATAGTTCTCGAAGTTATTTTTAGTATAATTTATATTTATGATTTAGATTCTTATGTTTTGATAGACATAGGATCCACATATTCATTTATGTCTTTAGAATTTACATCATGGGTGCATGTTATAGTTGAATCATTGGGATATTATTTAGGTGTTTTGATGCCTACTAGAGGTAGTGTGATTATAAACAAAGTAGACAAAGCTTGTATAACGCTAGTTTATGGTGTCATATTGCTTGCAAATTTGATATTAATAAACTTTAAGGGGTTTAATGTTATTTTAGGTATGGACTAGTTAGTAAAGTATCATGCAGTTTAAGATTGTCATACTAAATAATTGATGATAAGATATTTAGAAGAACTAAGAGTTATATTTTTTTAGGAGCACAAAGTTATTCCAACTTGTTTTATCCTAGCTATTCAGGTCTTTCAACTAATTAAGGAAGGTTGTGGCGCATTTCTAGCAAGTGTGGTGGACGCCAGTGTTCCTAGTTTGGCTTTAATAGATATTTCTACAGTGAGAGAGTTTTTAGAAGTGTTTCTTGATGACTTGCCTACTTTGCCATCACATAGAGAAGTTGATTTTAAAATTGTGACCTTACCCAAAATGACACCTATTTTTATTATACCATATCCAATAGCAAAAGTGGAATTGCAAGAATTAAAGAAATAATTATAAAATTTGTTGGAAAAAGGTTTCATTTAACCAAGTAAATCTCTTTGGGGCGCACCATTATTGTTTATGAAGAAAAAGGATGGGAGCATGTGATTGTATATTGATTATAAGCAACTAAATCAAGTAACAGTAAAGAATAAATATCCCTAGCCTAGAATTGAAGATTTGTTGGATCAATTTTGAGGTACAATGGTATTTTTAAAAATTGATTTGAGATATTGGTATTGGCAACTAAGGGTTGCTAAGTCCAATATTTAAAAAACTGCCTTCCACACTAAATATGGTCATTATGAGTTCATTATTATGCCCTTTAAGTTAATAAATACACAGACAATATTTATTGAATTAATGAATCCTACTTTATAGTAGTATCTTGATCAGTTTGTGATTATATTCATTGATGACATTCTCATAGAATCACAAAATCACTAGGTGCATGAGCATCATTTGAGAATCGTATTGCATATTTTAAAAGAAAAGTAGTTATATGCCAAATTGCACAAATATGACGTTTGCATGGAACAAGTGGTCGTTTTAAGGCATATTGTGTCCATACATGATGTTTGACCTGATCTAACTAAAGTGAAAAGCCATTTTGGAGTGGGATACACCCAAAAATGTATTAGAGGTGCATAGTTTTCTTAGGTTAGTTAGTTATTATAGACAATTTGTGGAAAGATTCATCATTATAGACAAAATTATTAAGGATTAATGTAACATTTAAATGGGATGTTCAATGTCATAAAAGTTTTGAAGAACTTAAGAAGAGATTGACTATGACACCAATTTGGACATTACCATTAACAAATGATGGATTTGTGGTGTGCACTAATGCATCAAGACTAGGGTAAGGTTATGTATTGATGCAGCATGGAAAGGTGATAGTTCATGCTTCTCAACACTAAGGCCTTATATGTTGTTACGAGTATGATTGATTATAATATGACATCCTTGGCCAATCTCTATGCTTTAAATGTAAAATTTTAGATTTAGAATGTGACAACTTTAATGGCTACACTTCAGTTAAAGTTTATTATAGATGATAAAATTAGAGACGCTTAGAGAAAGGATCCATATTTACAAAAAATTGCTATTTAAGATTTAGAAAAGTAAGAAGACTGATTTTTCAATTAGATATGATGGGATGATAGTGATGGGCAATCAAGTTTATGTACTAGATGTTGATGGTTTAAAATTAGAGATTATACATAAGGCACACCATGCATCATATGTTATGCACTCTAGAAGTACAAAAAAGTATAGAAAGCTATAATCATATTTTTTTGTGGTTAATGATAAAGAATGATATAACTGAGTTTGTATCAAGATGTTTGAACTGCCAATAGATTAATGTAGAAAATCAAGCACTAGTAGGTAAGTTGCATCCTTATCATTCCTGAATGGAAGTGGGAGAAAATTTTAATGGATTTTGTTATCGGTTTGCTTTATACACAAAAAGGCATAATGCTATTTGGGTTATTATGGATATACTCACAAAATCTACACACTTCTTGCCTATTAAATAGATATATTCACTCATAAACTAACTAAAATATAAATTGCTAAGATTGTGAGATTACATGGAATTTCTATTTCTATTGTGTCAGATAGAGATATGTGATTCACTTCTCATTTTTGGAATAGCTTACAAATAGCCTTGGATACTTGTTCGAATTTTAGCGCTACTTTCACCCATAGACTAATGATCAATCAAAGTGGACAATTCAGACATTAGAGGATATGATGCGAGCTAGTGTGTTAGAATTCAAAAGCAATTGGGATGATCATTTGCCATTAATGGAATTTGCATATAATAATAGCTATCATTCTAGTATTGGAATGGCACCATATAAAGCTTTATATGGCGAGAAATGTAGAAATCCAATTTGTTGGGATGTTGAAGGGATGAGACAATTAAAGGGTCTCAAAATGGTATAAGAATATATTGGCCAAAATTCAAGTAGTAAAAAGGTGTTTGTGAGCTTCTTAAGAAAGGCAAAAAGGGTATGTTGATAGATATAAATGAAAAATAGAATATCATATTAGAGATAAAGTATTCTTGAAGGTTTCACCGTGGAAACGCATTATTCGGTTTGGTAATAGGAAATGTTGAGTCCAAGGTACATTAGGCCATACGAGATCATAGAGAGAATTATAACTTTGGCATATCAATTGACATTGATATAAAAATTATCTTAGACACATTATGTGTTTCATGTTTCTATTCTTTGGAGTACCACTTTGATCCTAGCCATATATTATCAGAGCCAGAGATTGAATTGTCTAATGATATGACTTATCATAAAGAATAATTGAAATTCTTAATTAACAACTAAAATAGTTAAGGAATTGAGTGATACCCATGGTTAACATGAGATGGAGCCATCACTCACCTAATAAGGCCACTTGGGAAGTAGGTGAACATATGAGATGACAATATCCTGATCTATTCTTGAGTTATAGTAAGTAAACTTTTAAGGACAAAATTTCCAAAAGAGTGGGAAAATTGTAGCATCCTTAACCTAATTCATATGCATTTAATTATTTTATATTCGAATATATGCATAACATGACATAAGCATGACAATAACACTTACGTTATTGCATTTAAGGCATTTAAAATGAATATGATGCTTGTATAATGCCATGGAAAATTGTTATATGATGTGTAACGACTATTTTCATTTACAAATCATGGCATTCATGTCCAAAATATACGTATGCATAAAGGTTTATTCATCATACATATACATTCCAACATGTATTTAATATGCATATATGTTAACTAATGTTTAAGGTTAGTGACCATAAATTGGTTCCTATCTATATATATGTACATGACATAAGAAGATAGAGAGAGTTGGCATTCAACTGACAACCTGTGGTCCATATGTCTCTATACAAAACTCTAAGTACCAAAGTGTCCAATCCCTATGCTTCAACATTTGAAAAATGTAATTGCGATTTGATGATTCGTGACTCAATGAATATAAATAATAATCAGATTCTTATGGCACAAACAATAATAAAATATCGTCATGATACATTACAAGTATAAATATTGACTATGCAAGTGCAAGTGTAATAGATTTATTTTTGTCATGAAATTATAAGGCAAACATTGCTCTCGAGAATTCATGTGATTCAAGTGACATTTGATTTTGCTAACTAGCATATGACAAGTGGATCTTTTGATCAATAACATGTAACAATATGACATATTGGTCCCTTTTCCAAGTGATTTGTAAGTGTTTGACATCACAACATCCTTTTAGTTTCATATGCAAGTATTCATCCATAATGGTATACTAAGTAATCATTAAGAGCATATCATTCTCATTTCTGTTGTATTCATGTGTAAAATGTAACAAATCAATCACATATACATGTAATAGAACATAATCATATCATAAAATTATCACACATACATATTAGAATCTAATCATGGTTTGTCTTAGTTAGTGTAAAGCTAGCCATGGATATTGTGGTGCTTAGAATGTTATGAAAATTTGAACTAAGTGAATACTTTTCCCTTATCTTTTATATTGCATCGTGATGTTGAGACCTTTCATTTCCAGTAACAAGCAATTTTGTTAATCATTTAATAGTGAACTTCTCAAGAATCATGTCTAGCATAAATGCAATAGCGAGCTTCTTAAAGATCATGCTTAGCTCACATGCAATGAGTGAAGCTAACACAAATTAAATTCATTCATTTTCCAAGTTGAGGTGTCAATAATGAGAATCAAAAGTAAGGAGAGTTATGGCTTATTTTGCTATCAAAACTTTTATTCCTTTATTAAGTCATTAATATATATATAGGAGTAGAATTAGGAGTATGAGATTATATGATTTTTAATGTTAGTGATTTTTATGAAATTTAGTCAATTAAGACATTATGAATGAGAAAGGATTAAACGAAATCATAAAGGACATTATATTAATTTAAAAAATCAGCGATTGTATTAATTTGTAATGTTAGTAATTTAAAAAAATTGGATATATTAGGGCACGATACAATGAGTGAGATTTGCTATTAAATAATTTTTTTAATTAACTAAATTTTATATAATAGGGCCGATTAGGCATAATGAGCATGAATTGGAAAAGATTAAAAGAAACTGGAAAGGGAATTGCATTAATTACAAAAATTAGCTATTAAATAATTTTTTAAATTTAATGAATTTTATGTATTAGGACCAATTAGGGCATGGTGAGCATGAATAGAAAAGGATAAAGTGAAATCGGAAAGGAAACTTCATTAATTACAAAAATTAGCTATTAAATAATTTTTTAATTCAGTGAATTTTATATAATAGGGCATATTAGAGCATGGTGAGCGTGAATCAGAATGGATAAATTGAAATCAGATAAGAAATTGCATTATTTACAAAAATTAGCAATTAAATAATTTTTCTAATTTAGTGAATTTTATATAATAGGGTCGATTAGGAAATGGTGAGGATGAATTTAAAAGGAAAAAGTGAAATCAGAAAGGGAATTACGTTAATTACAAAATTTAGCTATTAAATAAATTTTTAATTTAATGAATTTTATATAATAGGGCCGATTAAGGCATGATGAGGATGAATTGTGTTGTCCCTAGGCACCAAGAAGGGGGGTTGAATTGGTGAATAAGAATTTTAAAACAGAGATGAAGAGAAGAAGAAGGAACAATGTAGACACAAGGATTTTATAGTGGTTCGGGCAAAACTATCCTTACGTCCACTCCCCAATCACTCAATTGGGTATTTCACTAAATCAATGGTGTTTTCAAGCTCACACCCAACTTATTACAACTTGTGTTTTAATGGCTAACACACAATCTTACAACAAAGTGTTTTCTAGTCTAACACAAAACCTCACTCAAGTGTTTCAACAAGCTTACACTTAAACCTTTCTTAAAAGTGTTTTTGAAGGCTAACACAAAACCTTACAATTTTGGTGTTTAATGCTTACACCTAACACATGTAAAGAAGATGAAGAAAATGAGCAGCAAAGATTAAGAGTTTTCAATACTTGTAATAAATTTCTTAGCAATCTTCTTCATGGCTGGTTGGTGGGGTATTTATAGCCAAACTTCACCAAAGAGCCGTTGCAGACCAAAGCTCTCTAAATCTTTGAGACATGCTTGACAGATTTTGCATTTAATGCTTGTCAGGGTGAAATCGCGGTCGCTACTACCTTTTGCTGTCGC